>JAHIAM010011686.1:0-21687 GCA_021605205.1 Aegilops longissima
GCAACAACCGTGGTTAAGTTGAAGAAATGAGGAGAAGCGGATTACAGCAGTGAAATGATGGTTGCCGTCCCTCAACAAGCTGCGGGAAAGGTGCAACTTTGTGATTTGGCCTCATTGCTCATTACTCGCGGCACCATGGTAGGGTGCTTCACCCGTCTGCTACCCTTGTATCCGGTATGGCGTGGACCCGGTAGCTTGATGTCCCAAATGTGGGAAAAGGACTAGAAGATTTATAAGGCGCTCCACTCTTCTGACGAGGGTAGGCGACCTGACGGCCGATGGTTCACTTATCTTGTATAGTACTATAGTTTCTTTTTTACCGATCCGTCGATACAAACCCGATTAAGCAGGAAAGGCGGGATTTTTCCTTGGCGGTGAATAATCTTGGCCATACATTTCAAAAGCAATTTTAATGTTGCAAACTAAATAATTATAAGTAACAATATGATATCTAGTAAAACTAAAACACATATGATTTATTGTGTTAGAGTGTAGTAGTAGTCTTTATTGCATAGTTGTTAGATGTAACATGCGAGCGTGTAGAGATGTAGTTTTGGAGGCCTACGGGAGAAAAGCGTTCGGTCACGAACTTAGAATAAGCTGATTACGGTCACTATATCGTTTTGCGGTGATTATCGATCACTTGCTCATATTCGCATCGGATTGCACTCATTGACCGGCCAAATAGTTGCGTGGCGCCATGTTGACTAGTTAAATTGACCACGTTCCTTGTGGGTCCCACGTCGATTCGCATAGGAAAAAGTCAGGATAAACACAAATTCTGCGGGCGACAAGGCTCCAACCCGTGCGTGGGAATCATATGGTTGTGTATGTTCTATCGGGGCTGATGTGTGCGCATGCGGTGTGATTGAGCACATGAGCATGAGAGAGTGTGTTGGTGGTGTGGTGTCTTGGTGTGTGCATGCATCCGTGCGTGTGTGCGTGTGAGTGTTGCGTGCGTGCGTGTGAGTGTTGCGTGCGTGCGTGGCTGCGTGTGTATGTGGAGTGTTGCGTGCGTGCGTGGGTGCATGTGTTTGTGTGAGTGTTGCGTGGATGCAGTTCGTGTGCATGCGTGCGTGTGTATAATCACCACACCAGCTCACTGTGTTAAAGCAGAGGCTCGGCATACCAATACAAGGCCACCTTGTCCGCTATGCACGGTCATGACTTGAACCACCGTCCAAATATTTTTTGTCATTTTTTCATTCTTACTAGCAAGATGCCCGTCGTTGCCGTGACATCAAGATGCATTTATATGACTTGTTTTTTATAAGAGTTATTTTATGTATTTTATAAGAGTGTAGATGTAGAGTAGATACAAGTCGGGTGGGCATGATGGTAGTGAGATAATGTGATGCAACACTAGAGGTGCCACGTGGGCGTTTAATGGTCAACTAATCAAGTCATGAGCAAATCTGAGTTGTCGGTGAGCCATGTTGTATAATAACCATTAAACATAAATGGTGACCGTAATGAGTGGATTCGAAGTCAATGTATGTATCATGCTTTCTCTTCAAATACAATGATCGTCATTGCATATATCGCGAGAGAAAAGATGAAACATCGTGAATTTTACAGGGGCTTACACTAGTAAAAACGGTCGAATGTGAGACACATTAGTCCGGTTTTAACGAACCGGCACTAATGTGTCCATTAGTGTCGGTTCCAACGGCTAAGCGGGATGAGCTCTTTAGTACCGGTTAATGGCGAACCTTTAGCACCGGTTCATACCAAACCGGTACTAATGAAATGGTGGCAGGATGTTGTCGGTGGGGCCCCTCAATACCTTTAGTCGGTTAGTAGCACGAACCGGTACTAAAATAAATCCTTAAACCATTAGATCCTGACCTCTGTTCTTCCACCTTTCCCTCTCCCTCTCCTCTGTTCTTTCCTTCTTCCTCTCAAGTTCATCCAAAATTTGCCCCAAATTTGTCAAGATTCTGAGCCCCATCCATTCAAATGATCACAAAGGTTAGCAACTTTGTCCTTTCATCTCTCATTGCTAGATTAGCTCTTGCATTGGTCTATATAGTGATTAATTGTGGGTTTTAGTAATTTGGGAGGAATTATATGTGGTAGTGTTTGATTTATATGCAAATTGAGGTCAAAATAACACTTAGTTTGCATATGTAGGTGTGGTTTACTTAGTGCCTTCTAAATGTCTCGTAACCACCGTCGATCGCCCCCTTCCTCTTGCACCACCTTGTGGTGAGCCTCTTGTTCATGAAATTTTATATAAAAATTTATGTTTGTGTGATTTGGATATATAGTTACTCGTATAATTATCTTACCGTCGTTGTTTGTTATACATAGTGCCATGGTTTTGATATCCGTCCCGTGGCCCTCGTCCTTGTTATGATTCGGATGTGGTATATTCTCTTTTAAAACTATTTGTTGCATTTAGTGTTTATGACAAATTATGCCCATCAAGTTGACATAGATATTTTTATCTAGGAGGTATGTGAACGAAATTCAACCGACCCTATTGTCCGAGAGGTTAAATTTAGTTGAAAGAAAGCAGTATTTGAAAGAAAAATTGAAAAGAATTGAGGGGAGAAGATGGAATTGGGTTGCATGTTGATGTCGTTGATGATCACAAGATCAAGATGGAGAAAATGTGCTTGAAGATTAGAAAGATTAGAAAATATGCCATTGATAGTGAGGCTTGGTATCATTATGTTGTTGGATCAATTGTTACCTTAGTTGCGATCTGATGCATTTGTTTATCATTTAAATGCTTTAGCTAGAAGTTATTTGTTTGTTGCATTTAAGTGTTGTATGAACTTTATGTATTGTATTAATTTGGTGTTTTTTGATTTTGTGTATTGAAGATGAGCCGACAATGGATGTCGATGACGATGCTCTCCAGTTCATTAATGGTGTGCATACTTTTACGCTTCATTTGAGGCAAACAAGCGGGCGGATGGTTTTATGCCTTGTCCATGTCTTTGGCTGTAGAATGGTCACAATTACTCTCGTCAAGAATCATTCCGTCCACTGTTTGAGTCGGTTTCATGCCCCACTATAATGTTTGGACCAAGCACGGAGAAAGAGGGGTTATGATGGAAGACAATGAAGAAGAAGAGACGATAGCTATCCGGCCATGGTTCCTAGAATCGATGATACAACAATGGGGGAAGAAGGTGAGCGGTATGGGAAAAGCTGACAATGCGGGAAGAAAGGCTGAAGAAGAGCATCGGATGAGGCCGTTGATGATCTAGGTCGGGCCATTGCCGATGCAAAGAAGCTGCAAGTGATTTGGAGAAGAAGGTTGCAGCGCATGTTAGGGATCACAAAAATTGTTGTACCAATTGCGTAGGTGACAAGAAAAAGCTGGGCACCACACTCGAATTTCTGCAATGGAAGGCGAAATGGTGTATGTCGACCAGGGATTTGGAAAGTTCTTGGTAAAGATAAAGAATATGCTTCAAGGACAACGAATTGCCAGAAATGCGTCTGAAGCAAAGAAGGTTATCGCCCTCTAGGGTTAGAGGTGTAGAAGATACATGCATGCCCTAATGATTGCATCCTCTACGCGGTGAGTAAAGGATTTGAGCGCTTGCGGTATGCGGTGCATTGCTCTATAAGATCAGGCGATGACCACGGTGATGTCGAGGGCAGCGCCCGGAAGAAGATTCCTGAGGTGATGTGGTATGCTCCTATAATACCACGGTTGAAACGTTGTTCAAAACAAAAGAGCATGCCAAAGGCGATGAGATGGCCTGAAGAAGACCGTGAAAGGCGAAAGTTGAGAGTACCCGGGGGTGGTGGAGAAAATCAAAAGAAATGCAGGGAAGGAGTTTGGGATGGCGCAAAGGCGTATGGTTTGGTCTAAGCGCGGATGGCATTAATCCTTTTGGGGAAGCGAGCAGCAACCATAGCACGGCCTGTGACTCTATGTTTGTATAACCTTCCTCCTTGGTTGTGCATGAAGCGAAGTTCATTATGATGCGGTGCTCATCCAAGGCCCTAACAACCGGCAGCGACATTCATGTGTACCTAAGGCCATTAGTTGAAGAACTCATACAAGCGTGGAATGGAACAGGTGTGCGTGCGTGGGATGAGCACATGGGGAAGAATTTGACCTAAAGGCGTTCTTTTCATGACCATCAATGATTGGCCTGCTCTAAGTAACCTTCGGAGACGGACAAACAAGGATACCACGCATACGCGCCTTGTTTGGGCGATACCGACATTATATATTTGGCTAATTGTAAGAAGAATGTGTCACAGGACATCGTCGATTTCTTCGAGCGGCATCCGTAAGAAAGAAAGGCAAGCATTTCAAAAGTGAGGCGGATCACGGATGAAGCCTGCCACCATCTTGGTGCTGATGTACATGATATGGTCAAGGATTTGAAGGTGGTCTTTGGAAAGGGTCACGGTGGACAACCCGTTCGAATAGCCAGCGGGCACCCATGTGGAAGAAGAAATCTATATTTTGGGACCTGCCCTATTGGAAGACCTAGAGGTCCGCTCCTTGTCGGCGTGATGCGTGACAAAGAATCTTTGTGTGACCCTGCTTGGCTTCTTGGGCGTGTATGGGAAGACAAAAGATACACGAGGCATGGGAGGACCACAGCGTATGCCGGAAAAGGCGGCATACATCGGGGTCATGCAAGCTACGCTCTTACCAAAGAAGAAAGGAAATCTTCTTTGAATGCACCTTCGATATTAAGGTACCGTCGGCTTCCGTAGAATATAAAGGGAATAATAAACATGGCAGAGAAAAGTTCCGAACCTAAAGTTTCATGCGCCCGTGATTATGGCCAACTTCTTCGGTTGCATTGAGGGGCTTCTCGGGAAAAGCGTTCGATTAGCCATTGTGAAGCTATGTGCATTTCTCAATGCAATCTCTCGAAGTGTCGATCCAGAAATCATACCAAGGTTAGAGAATGATTTGGTGCAATGTCTTGTCGGTTTGAGTTGGTGTTCCACCATCCTTCTTCAACATCATGGCCGCGTCCTAGTTCACCTATCTTGAAGAGATTAACGTTTTGGGTCTGTTTTCTACACAATATGTTCCCCTTTGAGAGGTTCATGGGATTCTTAAAGAAATATGTTCATAACCGTGCTAGGCGAAGGAAGCATCTCCAAGGGCCATGAAAATTAGGAGGTCATTGAGTTTTGTATTGACTTTATTCCTGACCTTAAGTCGATTGGTGTTCTGAATCGCGGCATAAGGGCAGGGGATGGAAAAAGCCGCTAGGAGGAACAAATAATTGTATGGCGGACATTCTCTCCTTGAAGCACACTACAGTTCTCAGAATTCCGCCTTGGTGGCTCCGTATATGGATGAACACAAGAATTTGCTATGCTCCAAACACGGGCGGTCGATGGTTGGATTACCGTGAACAAACCAGGAGTTTGCGTGGCTGCGGAACCACGTACCATGCATGGCGCCTCTATTGAAGATGACCTGTACTTGCTGTCCCGTTACCATCTTGAATATAATGACTTTCAAAGTGCGAGATAAATGTTAATACATTTTACCACCGCCCAAGATAAGAAGCACCAACCAAAGCAGTGGTGTCGCTTTGATCAGAAACCAAGGCGGGAAAAAACATATTATGGTTATATCTGGGACATATGGGAACTTGACTATCGGCGTGGTTTGAAGGTCCCTTTGTTTGGTGCAAATGGGTCAATATGACACGAGGCGGGGTAACGGAAGACCCGATGCGGAATGACAACAATGGATCTCAACAATCTTGCGTGTCGAGCGAACCATTCGTCCTAGCCAATGATGTACAGGTTTTCTATGTGAAGGACATGTCTACCAAGCGAGAAAAAAAATATAAGGAAGCAAATGCATCGTCGATGAGCCAAAGCACATAGTTCTTTACGGGAAGAGAAACATTGTGGGAGTGGATTACAAGACGGACATGTCGGGAGATTATGAAAAGTTTGATGAAATTGCTCCATTACGGTGAATATTGACCGAGCATCCCGTTAAATGATGAAATTTTCCATGGTTACGGCAAAGGGACACCGAAGAAAAGTTTCACACCAAAAGATCAGGATGTGATCGGCTTCACTATCATCACTTTCTTACATGTTTCACACCCGGGAGGAATCTCTGTAATAGTTAGGGTAGTTATGTGTTTTGGCATTTGAAGCGAAGAAATTTTATGTGCAAACAAATTCTTTCATGCCTTTACTGATTTTTAAAGTTAAGTTATTCACAAACTAGTGATTCACACAAATTTCAAATAATTCAAAATTTAAACTATTCAAATTTGAAAACTAAGGCACTAACGAAAGTTTCTAATTTTTTGTACCTAAAGCAAAAATATTCACAAAGAAACTCTAAATACAGCAAAAAAACAACTAAAATAAATAAAGCGAAAAGAAAAAACTAAATGAAAAAGCCCACCCTCTTTGGGCCCGGACTGCATCGACTAGAAACCCAAATTGTAATTGGGCGGGATGCAGGCCGCTAACAATACCTCGAGGCATAGCACGGACATAGGCGGAAGGCCTACTTAAGAAGGCTCGAAGAGCTACCGCCTTGAGGCTTATAATCCGGTGTGGCGCCTCGGCTAGCGAGGTGGGACTAAACTTGCCGCCTGCGCCCGCCACCACCTTTAGTACCGGTTGGTGGTGGAACCGGTACTAAAGGTGGGTCTTTAGTACGATTCAGCCACCACCCGTACTAAAGGCCTGCCCTTCCTGCCGCTTTGGCCTGAAACAGGCCTTTAGTCGGTTGGTGGCTCCAACGGTACTAAATGTCCCTTATAAAACACTTGAAAAATTTCAGTTTTCATCTCCCACTTCTCTCTGCCGCCTCGTCCCTTGCGTCGCCCTCGCGTCGTCCCGTCGACTCCGTGGCGCCCGTCCTCGTCGCGTCGTCCCGTCGACTCCATGGCGCTCCGTCGGCAACCTGTCCAGTCGCCCGACCCGTCGTCGTCCCCTCCCCGTCGCCGTCGCCTTGGATCGACCTCGCCTCGCCGTCGCTTCGCCTCGACCTCGCTGTGTTTGAACCCCTCGGCCCCTCTCCTCCTCGAATCGATCAAAGCCACCCGTGCGGCCGCCTCGCCACCTACCATACACTACATGCACACACAAACACACACACACACACACACACACACACACACACACACACACACTTTACACACAATTTTTCTGTTTTAGCTTTTAGTTTTTCTTTTTCTGTTTTTCATACAAAGTTTTAGATGAATTAATTAATTAGATTAGATTAATGTCAAATAGTATATAGAAATGTTAATTAGTTATAATATATATAATGTCAAAGGTTTTTTGTTTTATACAAATGTTTTAGAAATTTAGTTATATAGAAATGTTAGAAATTTTGGAAATGTTAGTTTTAGCTAGCTAGATGAATTAGATTAATTTCAAATTGTTAGAAGATGATCGATGTTTTTTAGTTTCTTATATTTTTAGTTATAAAATTTAGAATTTGCATCTATGAAATCATAATCCATCATTCAAAAATGTTACTTTACTTTTGCGGCATATAGTATTTGTTGTCGGCGATGCCCGCCCATCCTGCTCGACCTTCATGACGGGTCCTGCTTGGTGGACCCATGTCCGGGACTGGGCTCCTTGAGCACTTGGGATGTGCTACCTTGAGGCGCGGCAGTGAGAACCGGCCCGGGTCCGTCGTCGACCCTCATCTCCTTTGGTGGCGTTCGCTTGGGCCACTTTCGGTCTGGAGGGCCGGCCCGCCGGTGTCGTCGCCGTGTCGGGGAGGAGGCGACACGTCCATCGCTACATGGCTGCTATGGACGTCGAGGTTCTCAATACCGGAAGTTTCTTTGGGAGATCACCGAGCTATGATCCGATGGTTCCTTCACTTTGGTTGTCCACCGCCGCCTCGGGAAGGAGTGGCCTGATTACTCTTTAGTATTCGATCTTTATTAGCTGCTAGATAGCTAGCTAGCTAGTGATGTATTCGATATATAATATTGAGATGATTTATTGAGATTATATATATTATTGAGCGATGTATTCAAGATTATATCTATTATTTGAGGCGATGTATTGAGATTATATTCGATGATGCTTATTACGTACTATGATTGATTCAGTTTTTCCTTATTAATTGATTGCATCCATGCATTGTAATTTGAATACTAAATTGTTTTATATTTATTTTGGATTAGTTAAATAAAAGCTATGGCGGACAATACCGGCGGAGAGGAGAAAGAGACCCTGTTCGATATCATCGCCATCCTCGCAGGTCGGATGATGATCGAATGAAGAAGATTATGATGGCTCCAAATTTCTAAACAACACGGGGAGGGTGATATGATATTCGATCGCGACAACCGAATTGATGAAGTCATGAACTATGATTATGATGATGGGAAGAAAATGTTGATCTTGAAACAAAAAAGACCGGAGGTATATATATTTATATAAGCGGGCATCTGGTGATCATCACATGTTTTAAATGACTTGAAGATATATTAACGAATCGATCTTTCTTCTTTCAGCCATCCGGATCGAGCAAATCTTGAGCAACGGAAGCGAGGCCCGAACAAAAAGTTGAAGGAGGCGTAAAGTACAATATCGAGGCCATCAAACCTAATGGCGAACCATTAAGCGCCTATGAAGATTGCGGACAAGTTCATTCGTCGGTCACGAGTCCTTGTGAAGGACCAACTCCGATCTCCCTTCAAGCATGGAAGAGCCGGCAAAGCCCGTCCGGATGTTACTTTTTCGACGGAGACAAAAGAGTCTGCTGGGAAACTCTCATGGAACATTTCACCTGCCGAGATCATTTCATAGATGAGGATGTGGAGAAAGTCAAGGCGCTGCTCTTAGGAAGATGGCGGTTGCATTCAACAACCACAAGAATCGTGTATGGGACAAATGCGTCAAGGGAGGAGAAGACTCCGTATTGAGGAACACTAGAAGCAAAGTGCTCATTGGGGCGATTTAGGAATTCAAGGATTGAATTATCTAAGGCGAGTCGAGAATAAACAAGAAGAATGCGAAAAAAGGATAAGTTCCATAAGTGAGGCAATGTGGCTCTGTGGTGGCAATGCCTAAGTGGGATAAGTCGAAAGCAGATGGAGGATGCAGGTGTCACTCCGGTTACTAGAGCTAGCCCCAGTGCGGACTTGGTTCTATCGCATGGGGAGTTGGACAAAAGCGGCAAAGTTTGACGAGGCATGTGTGAGCGGAGCCGACGATAAGCTACTTGTTGCAATAGAAGAGGCTCGATCGGGGTGTTCCAGCCCAGCAGAGAAACGGCGAGCTTCTGCGTGCCGGAAATCTGAACACCGGGAAGAACACGAGGCAAGGGCTATTCCGTGGTATGAGGGTTTTGATTGGAGCCGACTCGAACCCGTGCAGAAAGAAGATTGCGGAGGAAGAAGAGGAAGATGGAGGAGGAGCGAGGAAGCTGGACTATGAGGCCTTCAAGGCCTAGAATCAGCGCCTGCGGACTTGGATCAAATTCCAGCGGCGAGAGCGAGATCGACTCACTTAGCCAGCAAAGGGGTCTCGGCATGCGCAGCTAGCGGATGATCCAGCATTGGATAGCACCGCCCATCCATCAGAAAGCATGGGTTCGCCCGGGACGCAATCTGGATAGATACCCCATGGATGACATCATGGAGAACACTAACTTCGAGATACACTTCAAAATGAAGAACATATCCATGAAGGTGGCGGCGCCGTTGCTTTTCAAATCCCGAGGCAACCTTCCATTGCAACCCGATTCGAGGGCTATGCTCGTGTCTTGGTTGATGAGTGGTGGACCCATATTGGGCTCTGCTTGACATTCTGGAGGTGACAGCGACACACATTGGGAGGCCATACATCATATCATCCTATGGAGAAAGTTGCATCATCTTTGAAGGCCACAGACACCGCGTGGCCGACTCCTCATCGAAGTCCGCCAAGTCATGAGACTCCACTCCTCCAAGTCCGGCACAGCAGCCATCCTCCTGTCAAGTCCGGCCGCGTGACCCTCCTCTTCTTCAAGTCCGAACCGCCGAGGCCCTCCTCCTACTTCAAGTCCAGGCGTGAGGCCCTCCTCCTGCTTCAAGTCGGCACCCAGGCCCTCCTCCTCCTCCAACTAAGCCCACGTCGGTCGTATCCGCCGCCTCGGCAATCACGGAAGAGCCGCGCGCTATGGTGCGTGGCGGTACAAGTCGAGTTCTGGGAGGTAAGGGGCAAGCGATTTCAATATGGTCAAGCCTTGCGCCTCTTCATGAGGCCTTCTGACGAGTCAGGAGAAACCGCCATTCGAAGGCCAGTGGAAGCCCATTTTGCACGAAACCGCCCCGCCACCAAGGGATAAAGTGCACGAGGAAAAGATTGACCACTTCATTCGTATGGCTAGACCACCAGCTCCCAAGCCTGTTGACACAGACTATGGCGCCACCTCGGGAAGTTAAATCGAACCGCTCTGAAAGAAGCGAGCTCGAGCTCGCAAATCATGGGCAAAATCCGGTAAAACCGTTCCCAGTGGGAGAAGCAAACAGCAAATCAATCCCCGCTTGTTGTGCCAACAACACATAAAATACTGCGCCCAATATTATTGTGGGCAAATCATTAATGTTCCCCAGTGGGCGATGTGGTAATAACGAGGAGCATATAAAGGCGGTGAAATCCTCAAGATCACTATTGGACAACTCCTCGAGATCGAGCCCATGTCTCCGCAGAGGAGGAAATAAAGCGGAAATATGCAGGGCCAACCTTTGGTCGAGGCAGCGAGGTCAAGCTCCCAGCGAGAATGTATGAATTGCATCAATGGTACATGAACATTACCAAGATTTCAATCGAGAGTCCCTCATGGTGAATGTCAAGAAGGATCATTCCTACCATGAGAAAGGCTGTGTCCGTTGAGTATTGGAACTATTTCAGTTATACAATCAAAGGCGCTTTCGACAAATCTATTGTCGAGTTGCTTTATCGTAAGTGATTTCTTTA
The DNA here is from genome assembly GCA_021605205.1 of Aegilops longissima. NCBI lineage: Eukaryota > Viridiplantae > Streptophyta > Magnoliopsida > Poales > Poaceae > Aegilops > Aegilops longissima. Next base: position 10,912 of record JAHIAM010011686.1, read on the forward strand.
CGTAATTTAAGTCGAAGCTAGCTGTAGTGATCCTTTTATCAATCATTACCTGTAATTATCCTCACTATATTCTTTTACGTGGTATTATGCGGGATGAAGATGTATGAAATGAAAAAGGTGGGCGCTATGGCATTGGGTTCATTGACCCAAATACCGTTAATGAATACACATGGAACTTAGATGCATATTATGAAAAAAGTGTAGAGAAAGCATGCTAGAGTTCTTGGCGCCTCAATACCAATGAAGATATACTACTTCCTTACAACTTCGAGTGAGTCACCTTCTTATACTACAAATTCTCTGTTTTTGCCTACTAGCTAGCTACATGTTTTTGCTTACATATGCCGCTTAATTAAGACATGCAAGCGTGTGTGCATGCAGATTTCACGGATCTTGTTAATCATTAAAGTTGATGAAGGAGCAGTTGAAGTGCTAGACTCACTACTTAAGAAAGCAAGTGACTACACCATGGTGAAGGGATAGTCAAGGTAATTTCAATCATTATTAGCTATATCTGGCCTATTGAATTAGTTGTTATTTCCTGATAACAACTATTTAATAACCCATTTATTCATTTTCTTTGTCGGTGGTAGGGCTTGGGCAAAGTTCATCAATCCTCGGGCCAATGGAAGCGAAATCTGAAATGGTATCGACCCAAGGTAAGTAATTAAGTAGTACTAGCTAGCTGCCATCTCTTTAATTATCATGCTTGATTAATTATTATCTGATTAAATTCCATTCTCGTAAAAACGAAGCGAGCACAGGGGAATGATCGTGTGCATACTACGTTTGCGAGAACATTAGCATGATGATGTCAGAAGCAGATCTCAAAAGCGGAACTGAGTGCGTTTGTCGAACACTATTCACAATTTTACACCATTATCGATATATCTAGTCACACAACTAATACACATGCATATTGATCTCCTTCTTAACAGTTCGGAGAGGTGCAGCAGCTCCTACGGAAGGCGCATAGAAGCAATTCAAGAGAAATAGCAGGATTTTTACTCGACCGGTCATAGATCCCAAGGAGAATACTTTTACCGCTACCCCATGAACCACTTCCAATTGTCATCGTGCTCGAAGGCACCAATTAGGCTAATGCCATTGGCTCGAAGGCACCAATTAGGAGACATTGTATATATATAGCTAGCTAATTGTATACATGTGTGAATTAATGATGGTTGTGAGACATTTATGATATATATATATATATATATATATATATATATATATATATATATATATATATATATATATATATATATATATATATATATATATATATATATATATATATATATATATAGTTCTACTAGAAATTCCATTTATATATATATATATGCATACGTGTACAATATGTAGCATCGTAAAATACCAGCAAAACGAAACAGAATTAAATGGAAAACACAAAATTAAATGAAAAGAAATCATAAACCCAAAACCCCCAACCTTTTAATACGGTTGGTTGCACCAACCGGTACTAAAACTCCCCCTGGGGCTCGTGCCCGTGGTTGCCCTTTAGCACGGTTCATCTGAACCGTACTAAAGGGGGCTTTAGTCACACTTTAGTGCGGTTCGAACCGGCACTAAAGGACCTGAACGTGCTATTGCAGTTACGCACTAATGTTACTTGGAGGACACGGAGATATTTTTGTGTGCATACGTGAAAGGCGTCGGGGTATACGATGGGAGAGAGAGATGCTCTTCGTTTCTCTTTATTATGACTAACTTTGTATATAGTACAAAAATATACAAATTCACGATCTTGGAATAAATATCATTGTGGGCACCATGCAATGCAAATTAAGCGTTAATACTCCTCCATATAACTTTGTAATGTTGTATATATGTAGAAACTCTAAAATGATTTTTGGCCACACTTTATTTAAAAGGAATGTTGTATCGAAATAAGCGTGAAGAGAGGCTTTTTAGATCAATGGGAGTGCGTGATGTAACATGTGAATGTGTAGTTGATGCATTTGGCGGGGCCTAGAGGTATGTGTGTGTATTATGTATTAGAGAGGCATGGATAGAGGCGGATGGGGGCGTGGGAGAATAGCAGAAATGAGAGTGGTCTAGAGAGAGCGAATATGGCGTTACCACGGAGATTCCATTCCCTTGAGTGTGTATATGCAAGGGGAGGAATAGAGGCACGAGGAGAAATTTTACGTGTGTGTGTGTGGTGTTTGTTTTGGTATGTGTGGGTGTGAGAAGATAATGAGGCGTGGGGGCGGAGGGTGTGTCCGGCGTGGGTCCGGTGGGTCGAGGTGGGCCCTTCGTTCGGTTCGTCCTTGCCACATTGGTTGGCCCGTGGCGCATTTAGTAAGACCCATGGATGACTAGTCGTACAAGACAAAGATAGCGAAATTGTGAAGGACTCTATGTCCCTTGACAAAGCCGGCTAGGATTTGTAACCCTAGGTTATCGGACTAAGGTAACCCATTTATTCTGGTATTACTATTCATCCAACCTAACTTTAAGGGCATCCCTAGAATGATCTGCTAGAATCATCTAAATCGATTAGGAAGAGAGGTGTGAGACAATGCGTGGAGAGGCAGTAAAGACAATGTGCGTACATGAGACCGTAGCAGGTCCATGTATATAGAAAGGGTTGATGAGGATTGTGCGTGTGTATGTTTGCGAGAGGAAGAGTGCTTGTGATAAAGGTTAGTGAAAACAGTTGTAAATGGTTACGAAAGGGAGGGAGGTTATATCTAGAGCATGTGTGTGAGAAAGACACCTCGGGAGAGAGTGTGAGCATGTGTGAGAGACCATCGATGGAGAGTGAAACTACGTAAAGATGCTCTACACATTGATTAAAGATATAAATTGTATCCAAATACTAGGATGGGATCATGATATTTGCAATTCGTAAGGCGGTCATTGATCCATCGGACATCTAGATTCTATCGAATTTGAGCATGTCTATGTTATTACTCGACACAATTGATCCACATAGTTAGTATTTTGAACTCCAGACAATGCATCGCTTTAGCAATCGAATATAAACATGAGTATAGTTCATGTTGTGTGTGTAAAGCACATTATACATACGAAAGTTACACAATGGACATTATAAATAGCTACCTATGAACTAGCATACATTTGAATTCAACTTAAGGTGGTTTAAAAAAATCGAATTCAACATGAAGTCCATTAAATTATTTGAATTTGATATCATGGCATTTGTAAACCATACCTAAATTATGGGGGCACCAATCTTTGCTCTGATTTTGTACATAATAGCATATGTAGTCGTGTACAAAATAGATTCAAATTAGCTCCTCCATTCCAAAATAATTAGTTATAGGATTTTCAAGTCTCAAAATTTCAAAAATAAGCGGATAATTTAATGATGTTTTCAAACATACAAGGTCAAATATAATGTTGTCTATTTAGGTCAATCCTCATAGTTCAAGAGTACTCTAGCGTGAATGCTTGTGTTTGAAATTACAGCGAAGCGCCAAAAAGCCTCTACTCCAAAAACCCGTGAGACCAATGTTTGGTAGTACAAAATTACTTTTCTAATAACTCCGACCCGTGAAACCTACCGCCTGACGTCCAAAGGTCTAAACAGGGTAGGTTTGTAGCTTCATCTAGGCATACGCAAGCATCAAAAACATTCATACACAATGGCCGCCTAAGCACACATGGCCTCGGATCCTCCTCCACTATTTGGGACACGGGATTACCATCCTACCGCCGAATGATCGAAATTTAAGAGGGGCAAGGTTTGTACTTTCCCCAAATTTCAAACAAGCGCGTCCCATCTTGATTCAAAAACCCAAAAACAAGCGCGTCCCAGACCGAAACATGGTTCCCCCACCGTCGATTCCCCATTAGTACTCCGTGGGCGCAAAAATACCTCTCCACAGCCGAAACCCGGCGTCCTCCGTCCCACCCATCCCACCTATCAAGCCGCCCTCCTCCATCACCGGGGCGATGCCCGCGTAGTAAACCGCAACCTCAATGCAACACCCTCCACGGCTAGTAGTTGAAGCGAGGCCGAGCCGTCGTGCCAAGCAGTTCAACCCACGCCGTCCTCGCCTCACCGCTGCCTCCCACCGCCACCCTCCACCGGGCTGTTCCACCTTTCCGCCGTCCTTTGCCCTCGGATCGCTTCCCCTCCGCCGACATCCCCACGGCAATCTGATCAACAATTTGACCATGGGTTCATCAAATGCACCCTCGAACATCGGTTTCCCTAGTAAAAACAAGAAGATCGGCATGACATGTGGAGGTGACCCACGAACAAAAAAGGTACTCCTCTTCCCTTATTGTCAAATCTTCGTCTACTGCGCACGAATTCATCCCGAAGACAATAGTTGACCGCTTCTTCTTGATACTAGATGTTCCTAGTAACTTCGGATGCACAAGGTTTCTCCTCATATACTATTTCACCTTAGCTAGAGGTCGCCCCCAAATTTCAATTTCGGCATTGATTCCCAATTGAAGCATTCCCGGTGTAACGGTAGCTAATCGCCTATTACGCCGAAGACATATGATGTTTATCTTAGGGCGTGTGCGGCCTGAAACTCTGGCGCCGATCTGAATCGGCCGGGATTAAAGGGATGGCAAGGTTGCCAATCACGGCGGTGGTGTGAGGTGAAGGAAATATGCCCTAGAGGAAATAATAAAGTTATTATTTATTTCCTTATATCATGATAAATGTTTATTATTCATGCTAGAATTGTATTAGCTGGAAACATAATACTTGTGTGAATACATAGACAAGCAGTGTCACTAGTATGCCTCTACTTGACTAGCTCGTTGATCAAAGATGGTTATGTTTCTAACCATAGACATGAGTTGTCATTTGATTAGCAGGATCACATCATTAGGAGAATGATGTGATTGACAACCCATTCCGTTAGCTTAGCACTTGATGCGTTTAGTATGTTGCTATTGCTTTCTTCATGACTTATACATGTTCCTATGACTTGAGTTATGCAATTCCGTTTACGGAGGTACACTTTGTGTGCTACCAAGCGTCTGGCATGCTGGGTGATTATAAAGGAGCTCTACAGGTGTCTCCAAGGTACATGTTGGGTTGGCGTATTTGAGATTAGGATTTGTCACTCCGATTGCTGGAGAGGTATCTCTGGGCCCTCTCGATAATGCACATCACTTAGGCCTTACAAGCAATGCAACTAATGAGTTAGTTGCGAGATGATGTATTACGGAGCGAGTAAAGAGACTTGCTGGTAGCGATATTGAACTAGGTATTGAGATCAAGCGATCGAATCTCGCGCAAGTAACATAACGATGACAAAGGGAACAACGTATGTTGTTATGAGTCTGACCGATAAAGATCTTCGTAGAATATGTAGGAGCCAATATGAGCATCCAGGTTCCGCTATTAGTTATTGACGGAGAACATGTCTCGTCGTGTCTGTGTTCTCAAACCCGTAGCGTCCATGCTGACAACGTTACGATGGCGGTTTCATTATGATTTTATATGTTTTGATGTACGAAGGTAGTTGAGTCCCGGATGTGATCACGGACATGGACGAGGAGTCTCGAAATGGTCGAGACATAAAGATTGATATATTGGAAGCCTATATTTGGATATCGGAATGGTTACGGGTGAAATCGGGATTTTCTGAGATGCAGGGGTTCGGAACCCCGGGGTTAATGGGCCTACATGGGCCCTAAGGGAGAAGAGGAGGGCCGCCCGGGGCAGGCGCGCACCCCCTCCCCTAGTCTGAATAGGACAAGGAAGGGGCGCGCCCTTTCCTCTTTCCCCTTCCCTTTCCTTCTCCAACAAGGCAGAGGGAGTCCTACTCCGGTGGGAGTAGGACTCCTCGAGCGCACCCCTAGGGGCGGCCACACCTCCCCTCCCTCCTTTATATCTCGAGCGAGGGGCACCCCAAGACACACAAGTTGATCTTCGTGATGGTTCCTTAGCCATGTCGGTGCCCTTCCACCATATTCCACCTCGGTCATATCGTGGCGGTGCTTAGGCGAATCCCTCGACGGTAGAACATCAAGATTGTCACTGCCTGCGTCGTGTGGAACTCTTCCCGACACTTTGCTGGATCGGTCGGGGATCGTCATCGAGCTGAGCGTGTGCTAGAACTTCGGAGGTGCCGTGGTTTGATTGCTTGATCGGTCGGCCGTAAAGGCGATGCGACTACATCAACAGCGTTGCTATAGCGCTTCATTTGTCGGTCTCAGGTACATGGACAACCTCTCCCTCTCGTTGCTATGCATCACCATGATCTTGCGGGTCGTAGGAAATTTTTGAAATTACTCGTTCCCCAGCGATGGCATCCGAGCGGTTTTATGCATTGATGTTATATGCAGTAGAACACAAGTGAGTTGTGGGCGATAAAAGTCATCTGCTTACCGCATGTCATACTTTGTTTGGGTATTGTTGGATGAAGCGGCCGGACCGACATTACGCGTTAAACTTACGCGAGACTGGTTCTCTGGCGTGCTTTGCACACATTGGTGGCGGTGTCGGTTTCTCAACTTTAGTTGAACCGAGTGTGGCTCTGCCCGGTCCTTGCGAAGGTTAAAACAGCACCAACTTGACAAACTATCGTTGTGGTTTTGATGCGTGAGTAAGAGCGGTTCTTGCTAAGCGGTAGCAGCCACGTAAAACTTGCAACAACAAAGTAGAGGGCGTCTAACTTGTTTTGCGAGGGCATGTTGTGATGTGATATGGTCAAGACATGATGCTAAATTTTATTGTATGAGATGATCATGTTTAGTAACGAGTTATCGGCTGGCTGGAAGGAGCCATATGGTTGTCGCTTTATTGTATGCAATGCAATGCGCCTGTAATGCTTTACTTTATCACTAAGCGGTAGCGATAGTTGTAGAAGCATAAGATTGGCGAGGCGACAACGATGCTACAATGGAGATCAAGGTGTCGCGCGGTGATGATGGTGATCATGGAGGTGCTTGGATATGGAATCACAAGCACAAGATGATGATGGCCATATCATATCACTTATATTGATTGCATGTGATGTTTATCTTTTATGCATCTTATCTTGCTTTGATTGCGGTAGCATTATAAGATGATCTCTCACTAAATTTCAAGATAAAAGTGTTCTCCTGAGTATGCACCATTGCCAAAGTTAAATCGTGCCCGGACACCCGCGTGATGATCGGGTGTGATAAGCTCAGCGTCTATCTACAGGTGCAACCCAGTTTTGCACACAGAATACTCAGGTTAAACTTGGCGAGCCTAGCATATACGAGATATGGCCTCGGAACCTTTGAGACCGAAAGGTCGGCGTGAATCATATAGTAGATATGATCAACATAGTGATGTTCACCATTGAAAACTACTCCATTTCACGTGATGATCGGTTATGGTTTAGTTGATTTGGATCACGTGATCACTTAGAGGATTAGAGGATTAGTATCGATAGTATCTTGCTTGTTTATGTTTGATTGTAGATAGATGGCCCGTCTTTGTTGTTCCATTGAATTTTAATGCGTTCCTTGAGAAAGCAAAGTTGAAAGATGATGGTAGCAATTACGGACTGGGTCGTAACGAGGATTATCCTCATTGCTGCACAAAGAATTACGTCTGGAAGCACCGGTAGGGTGCGAGACCCTCTTCTGGAGCAACACGGATGTTATGAGCGTCTGGCGAGCAAAAGTGATGACTACTCTATAGTTCGATGTGCCATGCTACGGCTTAGAACCGGGTCTTCAATGGCGTTTTGAGCGTCATGGAGCATATGAGATGTTCCGGAGTTGAAGTTAATATTTCAAGCAAATGCGGGATGAGAGATATGAAGTCTCCAATAAGTTCTATAGCTGCAAGATGGAGGAGAACATTACGTCGGTGAGCATATACTCACGATGTGCGGATATAATAATCACTTGATTCAAGCGGGAGTTAATCTTCCGGATGATAGCGTCATTGACAGAATTCTCCTATCACTGCCACCAAGCTACAAGAGCTCCGTGATGAACTATAATATGCAAGGGATGGAAAAGACTATTCGAGCTCTTGGCGATCTTGAAAGCTGCGGAGGTAGAAATCAGAAGGAGCATCAAGTGTTGATGGTCAACAAGACCACTAGTTTCAAGAAAAGGGCAAAGGGAAGAAGAAGGGAACTTCAAGAAGAACAGCAAGCAAGTTTCGCTCAAAGAAGAAACCCAAGTCTGGACCTAAGCACAGGCGGAGTGCTTCTCTTGCAAGCGGTAGTCCTTTGGGCGGAACTGCCCCAAATATTTGGCGGATAAGAAGGATGGCAAGGTGAACAAAGGTATATGTGATATACATGTTATTGATGTGTACCTTACTAGAGCTCTGATGCACTTGGGTATTTGATCATACATTGCTAATATTTGCCTTCGAAGCAGGGACTACGTATTAGCGAACAACTGGCGAAGGGCGAGGTGATGATCTTGGCGTGGGAAATGGTTCCAAAGTCGATGTGATCATGATCGACGCTACCTCCACATCTACCTTGGGATTAGTATTAGACCTAAATAATTGTTATTTGGTGCAGCGTTGAGCAAACATTATATCTGGATCTTGTTTGATGCGAGGCGGTTATTCATTTATCGAGAGAATAATAGTTGTTCTATTTATATGAGTAATATCTTTTATGGTCATGCACCCTTGAAGAGTGGTCTATTTTTAATGAATCTCGATAGTAGTGATACACATATTCATAATGTTGAAGCCAAAAGATGCAGAGTTGATAATGATTGTAACATCCCAAATTTCCTATTTGGAATGTTTTACAATTATAGCTAAGCATCTATGCATTACTGTTTGAATTTGAGTGGCATTTGAGGTTTGAAGTTTTGGACTTGTTGGCATTTGAATTCAAATTTTGGCAAGTGGAAATCATTTCAAAACTATGCCTGATAAATACTTGAGAAAAAGTATGAGAGGAGTAAACATGACACTCCAAAAATATTAGAGGAAAAACATTGCCAAAAGGTTTGAATTCAAATTTGAGTTTTATTTGAATTTTGAAAAAATGAATTTTATAAAGTTTGGATTTTCCCTGGAAAAATGTTCAAATGATAGGAATACTCCCTATATAAAATATTTATATTTTATATATTATCTCTATTTTATTTTTCAAAAAATAAAATTAGAAAAAAAAAAAAAATACCCGGCAGCCCAGCCGAGTGCCCAGCACTGGAGCCAGGCCGACGCCCGAGCCAGCGCACCAACCCGACCCGTAGCAGCCGATCGCCCTCGCGCCGAAACCCTCCGGGTGGTCGCGACCGAACCGCTCCCCTCACTCGCCCGCAGGTGGACCCCCACCGTCGTCTTCCCCATACGCACGCACCGTCCCGATCCCATGCAGAATCCGGGATTGCGAATCCCTCCTCCCGATTGCCACCTCGTCCAAGCCGAGGCGCCCCCTATCAGCCCCCCTCACCCCATTCCCCCTCGCCCCCTCACGGCGCCCTCCTCCTCCGCCTTTTCGCCTGAGATGTAAAGGCGCCGCCCGCCATTAACCCCTCATCGGCGCCGGTCACCCAGCTCCACCAACTCCACCAACCACCCCTCGCCCGTCCACTTTGCGGAACTCCCCTTGTCGCCCCGACCACCGGAGGCGCGAGCACTCGCCGCCCGAGCCCGCCGCCGTCGACCTTCGATGGTCGCGGAGTTTCCCTCGCCGTCCGATCTCGTTTCAGCGGATAGGATTAGATCCCCGAAGAAATATGTTCGATGAAATAAAACGGTTCAGATCGGTTTAGTTGGTTTAGTTAGGTTTTATTTAAACGGCTGATTCGTTTTAAACCCTAGGGCCCTTTTAGTTAAATTCGCCAGCGTTAGTTGAGCCCATTAGGCGTTTTTCTTTTATTTTCGTTTTCTGTTTTAACAGAATAGTTTCGAATTTGAAAAATTCATATCTTTTAATCTACTTAATATTTTAAGTGATTCTTTTTTGTTGGTTTGCAAATTTCTCATAATTTCTGTAGAAAATATAACTAGGCATGTTAAAATTATTTAAAATTGATTTATTTTAGATTTAGACAGAATAGTAAATCTGCTATAAAATGAGTTAGGAAAATTATTTTTTAGTGATTCTTTTTGTCCCAACTTTGTTTTGACATTGCCAAACCGTAGGAATTTATTTGGGCATTTTAGGATTAATAAAAAATAGTTTTAATCAGAATCATGTTATTCTTAATTAATTAACTAGCTACTGTTTTCCTATTGTTTTAGTTAGCAAATAAATTTATTTTTCATATGTGATAGATTATTCTAGGTTAGTTTCTGTCACTTGAGAGCATGAACTTTTATTTATAATAAATAAAACTTTTATTTTATTTTTCTTAATAGAATTTGAATTAGGCCTAATAGGAGTTTTATAATAGCTTTTAAAGTGATTCTTTTTGCTCCTAGTTGCATAATGCATTCTTTTACTGTTAAGTTAGCATAAACCCATGCTTAGGTTCTGTTAAGAAAATTTTTGTTATGAAAAACTATTTTTAGTTGTTGCTTGAAGTAGGAAAACTTTGAGTTGGATTTCTTGAGTTTTCCTTTGGGTTTTGATTCGTTTTTTTGTGTGTTATGTTACTATGCTATTGTGTTAAGTGATCATATGCTATATGCTTATTGTGATTATTGTTTGTCTCGGTAGAATTTCGGTCTGAAGCTTGCTACTCTGAGTCCCTAGCTACGAGGATCGTCGGCAAGGCAAGTCATTGATCATATTTTCAATACCTATGATTTTATTGCATTAGAATTATACCTCCCCACCATGCATGCAGTAGGTGAAAATTTGAAGTTATGTTCTTGAGTAGTATCATGTGGTAGGATGAACCAATTCC
>JAHIAM010011689.1:0-13588 GCA_021605205.1 Aegilops longissima
AACTATTTACCCATCTGCCCCCAGATGATTTTACCTTTCTAGCAGTTTGACATACACTTTAGGGCATGCATCCCAGCATAAAGGAACCCTTAGGAACTATTCTCCACGGAAGATGTTTCTTACTATCCATGTAATATAACATAACTAGTTGGGCACTTATGCGATACAGCAATAATGACCCCTCGCCTTGTCTCCATGCATACCCGGTTCTTATATAACCACGAAGGTATTGGACACACTCCGGACTATTGGGTCACGAGGTCTAGCGAAAAGTCTGCGATGACAAGCGATCTACAATCCGGCTAGAAGACATTTTTCTTGTCATATTTTACATAGTCAACTCGACTCATTGTATTCCTCCTCAATGCCATCTAATAGGCTATCTAATTTACAATCTTCTTGGGAATACTTGGCGGCAATTCTACTTGGCGTACACTAACTTCGAGGATCTCCTTCCCATCGGGCCCCCCAGGTCCGACCTCGGCCATGTGGTTTGGGTCAACAACCGTGTACAGCGTCTTTACCATGGCCGAGCCTCCTGGCGCCTTGATGACAGGCGAAATCTTCCACAGTCGGAGCGCGCCGTGCTCCTTGAAGCCGCTCTGCCAACTCCCCAATGCCTTGAGCGAGGAGATAGATAGCCACAAGGCCTGGCCGGCGCCTTTCATCACTGTCGAACTTCGTTAGTGCGGTAGCGATTCGGGAAGAAGATCACCCGAAGCTGGGCATCTCCTCTTGGGGCGACACAGTGAGCAAACCTATATACATGTTTATGTTAGTCGCCTTCCTCTTGAACTCTTTCAAAGTTCGCTCAAGCACTCTTGAAAATGCAGCAGCGAAGCCGTCGATTCTCCTTCTGGTCGGACAAGCTGGGCATGAACATCTTTTAGTTCCTCACCCGATCTGGTGTTGGCATCTTGGAGTTATTTTTCTCTGCCGCACCCTCGTAAGCCGCGCTCTCGCCCGGCCTTTAGGTGGCGCAAGAGCTGTTGCTTGTCGGATCTAGTCGGCGCCATCTGCAATATTTTGTCAGATTTACACACGCCGCACTTCATAAACTATTTATCTTTTGGAGCATATATTACGGAGGGGTCTCTGTGGCTCCCCCATGGCAGCTAGTCGGCCTCAAGTTGGGCCTTGCATTCTTCAAGCTCACAGGACAGCGGGTATTCTTTTTGTAAGATCCTGCATAACAAATGATCCCTAAATAAGTTATTCTAACTATTTTAAGTCTCGGGGACTCTTGGCATATATAAGCATCAAATTTCCTTACTGTATGTCCTTTACATCTGCTCGTAGCTCAGCTAGACCATCTTGGCTGACGCAGTGCGCATCTCCAATTGAAGGCATTCAAAGCCTCTTGGGAGAAACATCGTCCGAAGAACTGTCCAGGCGCTGTGCTTCATGGCGCTCTCCACCTCGGAGTTTGTGGCGGACAATTTATCGGCATCCTCAGCCGGAGGAGCATCAAGCTGCGCCTCGTGCTTCGCCTCCGCTTCGGACCCGGCTTTGGAGCCTGGCGGCGGAGGCTCGATTGCAACCTCTTGGACTCGGTCCGTGGCGCTCTTTTTCTGAAAAGAGCACCAGCGTTAATCGCCTTCGAGGAATCAATCACAGGAATATGGTGATCGCCATACCGTTGCAGCGGAGTTTCGATCCGGACCGCACTTCTTTTCAGCCTGTGAGGCGTCTTGCCCCTTGTTGGCTAGCCGCGCTTGAGCTCGGCTTCCTGCCTCGAAGGTACCCCTGCGAAACACCATTTGTATCGATGATCAAGAAATAAGCGCGGTTGGGTCATTATCGAGTATTGGGACCTCGGTCTCGATTACTGTGAAATTTGGAAGTATTAGGGGTGTCGGCCGTAATGGCGACCAAAGCATTATCGATGCTAAGTTGGTGGAACACCCGTCGATCAACTCCACCTTTATATCTGGATCCTCTTGGAGGCTGATCGAGGACCGTTCGGATCCTCGGGTTGTGAGGGCGGGCTGTGTATCTTCTCCACGGCCCGGCGCGGTTTCTTGAGAAACCATGAAATGAGATATTTAATCACGGGAACATGGATCAGACAGGCCACAAAGATGTTTGCTTACCCAACTTTGAGGATTATTGAAAACTTCGCTCGATGGGTTGACACGGAGAAAATCCTCTTCCTCCCTTTGTACATGGCGGACAAGATCTTCACGGTTCGGTGACCGATCCGGCCCTTCTGCGGCCATAGCGGGTGGCATCGTCCTCCCGTTGAAGTCCCACATGGGGTGGCCCCTATATTGGGCGGCTGCACTCCCTCATAATGCAGATTGCCATGACTCAATCATGGTCAATCCGGCATGAGCCCGATGTCTTATTCGGCTCATCAAGTAAAGGACATCGGTCATTTTCCCTGCAGGGGCTCAAGGCGCCGGCAGCGCTTCTTCGGAGGAGCATTGCTAAACTCCGGAAGGCCGATCGAGCAGGATCCGGCAGCGGGGCGTCCTCCATGTAAAACCATTCGAAGCCGGTCTTGGACGCCTTCTTCGAGGTTCGGATAGATATCCGGTCCGGCGATCGCCATAGTTGGCTCCGCCCACTTGATATATTGACCCCTCATGAGAGCGGGGTACTAGGCAGAATAATCTCTTCCACAGGCGAAATGAGCCTCGGCCCAGAACAGTTTGCAAAGGGCCACGAAGCCCGCGATGTGCAAAATGGAGGCATCGTAGGTGGTGTGTGGAGGCCGTAGAACTCCAAGAGCCCCGGAGAAGCGGATGGATTGGAAATCCGAGTCCTCTTACTAGATAAGAGATGAAGCATACCGGTCTCCTTTAGAGGATCGGGGACACTCTCCGCTTGCTTTCCGCCCTTGTAGGTGGCGAGTCGCTCGAGCCGGAACCATGAAGGCAGGGAAGAAATCCCTTGGTTTGGAGTATAACTAGCTCGCTATCTTGGGTGAGCATCTCTCCCAATTTCGGGCTGAGGGCTGGGGCCTTGAAGGAGGAGCTGTGTCATTGTCCATGATGGAATGGGCTTTGGTGAGGCGCTCGATGAAAGCTCACGAAGGCGGGATGGTGTGACTCAGATCTAGATCCTCGCCCTTTTATAGGCAGCTCATTTGCGCAGCTAGGGGTAAGTGTAAAAATACCACGGCTTTTAGCATTCATTCAAACACGTGGAAGATGGCCATTATTGGGCGTAGAAGCCAAGGGCGCAACATTTACCAAAAGCGGACACTATTAGACAAGTATATGGAATTTGGAGAAGAACCCGCCTCGCAATGCCGAAGACAATCAGCGCGGGACTCATCGTCATTGAAGCCTGGTTAAAGAACTCTTGAGGAGTCCGGATTAGGGGGTGTCGGATAGCGAACTATCACCGTTGGCGGACTCTGGACTATGAAGATACAAGATTGAAGACTTCGTCCGTGTGGGATGGGACTTTCCTTGGCGTGGAAGGCAAGCTTGGCGTCTGGATATGTAGATCTCCTACCATTGTAACCGACTACGTGTAACCCTAACCTATCCGGTGTCTATATAAGCGGAGGTTTTAGTCCGTGGGGCGAACAACAATCATACCAAGGCTAGCTTCTAGGGTTTAGCCTCCTTGATCAGTGGTAGATCTACTCTTGTACTACCCATATCATCAATATTAATCAAGCGAGGAGTAAGGTATTACCTCCATCGAGAGGGCGAACCTGGTAAAAACATCGTGTCCCTTGTCTCCTGTTACCATCCGCCTAGGCCTTGATTCGGGACCCCCTACCGAGATCCGCGGTTTGACAACGACACTTGTCTTGGAAATCATGTTGTTGACAACAGTGAACCTTGAACAATGAAGGTAAAAACATCGTGTCCCTTGTCTCTGTTACCATCCGCCTAGGCGCTGATTCGGGACCCCCTACCGAGATCCGCGGTTTGACAGCGACACTTGTCTTGGAAATCATGTTGTTAGACAACGGTGAACCTTGAACAATGAAGAAGCGATGGGGCCCAGATTCCAACAAATGGCTTGAAGCCATGCAATCCGAGATAGGATCCATGTATGAAAGCAAGTATGGACTTTGAAAGACTTGCCCGATGATGGCGAGCAATAGAAAACAAATGGATCTTTAAGAAGAAGGCGGATAGCGGATGGTAATGTTACCATATATAAAGCTCGACTTGTCGCTAAGGGTTATTGACAAGTTCAAGGATTGACTATGATGAGACTTTCTCTCCGTGGCGAAGCTGAAGTCCGTCAAATCATGTTAGCAATTGTGCATACTATGATTATGAGATATGGAAAATGGGCGTCAAGCGGCATTCCATACGACCATCTTAAGGAAGAAGCGTATATGATGCAGCGGAAGGTTTTGTCGACCACGAGAATGCTAACAAGGTATGCAAGCTCCAGCGATCCATTTATGGGCTGGTGCAAGCATCTCGGAGTTGGAACATTAAGCTTTGATGAGATGATCAAAGCGTTTGGGTTTATCTTGAGACTAATGGAGAAGCTGTGTTTACAAGAAAGTGAGTGGGAGCTCTTTAGCATTTCTCATATTATATGTAGATGACATACTTTTGATGGGAAATGATATAGAACTTTGAACAACATTAAGGCCTACTTGAATAAGTGTTTTTCAATGAAAGACCTTGGAGAAGCTGCTTACATATTAGGCATCAAGATCTATAGGGATAGATCGAGGGCGCCTCATAGGTCTTTCACAAAGTACATACCTTGATAAGATATTGAAGAAGTTCAATATGGATCAGTCAAGAAAGGGTTCTTGCACATGTGTTGCAAGGTGTGAGATTGAGCTCGGCTCAATGCCCGACCACTGCGAGAAGATAAAGAAGAGATGAGTGTCATCCCTATGCCTCAGCCATAGGGTCTATTATGTATGCCATCTTTGTGTACGGACCTGATGTAAACCTTGCCGTAAGTTTGGTAGGAAGGTACCAAAGTAATCCCGGCAAGGAACAACTGGACAGCGATCAAGAACATCCTAAAGTACACGAAAAGGACTAAGGATATGTTTCTCGTTCTGGAGGTGACGAAGAGCTCGTCGTAAAGGGTTACATCGGCCTAAGCCGACATAGATCTGGATGTTGTAAGTCACGGACCCGGATCGTGTATATTTTTTAATGGTGGGGCGATGGCTGGTGCGATTGCAAGCAAGCGTCGTGGCGGGATCTACATGTGAAGCAGAGTACATGGCAGCCTCGGAGGCAGCGCATGAAGCAATCTGGGTGAAGAGTTCATCACCGACCTAGGAGTCATACCCAATGCGTCGGGGCGATCGCACTCTTACGTGACAACCTTTGGAGCTATTAAACACCAAGAGCCAGGTTTCACAAGAAGACCAGGCACATCAAGCGTCGCTTCAACTCCATACGTGAAGATGTTCAAGATGGAGACATAGATATTTGTAAAGTACATACAGATCTGAATGTAGCAGATCCGTTGACTAAACCTCTCCCTAGAGCAAAACATGATCAACACCAGAACGCTATGGGTGTTCGATTCATCATAATGTAACTAGAATATTGACTCTAGTGCAAGTGGGAGACTGTTGGAAATATGCCCTAGAGGCAATAATAAAATGGTTATTATTAAATTTCTTTGTTCACGATAATTGTCTATTATTCATGTTATAATTGTGTTATCAGGAAATCGTAATACTGCGTGTGAATACATAGACCACAACATGTCCTAGTAAGCCTCTAGTTGACTAGCTCGTTGATCAAAAGATAGTCATGGTTTCGACTATGGACATTGGATGTCATTGATAGCGGGATCACATCATTAGGAGAATGATGTGATGGACAAGACAATCTAAGCATAGCTCAAAGATCGTGTAGTTCGTTTAGCTAGAGCTTTTCCAAATGTCAAGTATCATTTCCTTAGACCATCAGTTGTGCAACTCCGGATACCGTGGGAGTGCTTTGGGTGTGTAAGCGTCTGGCGTAAGCTGGGTGACTATAAAGGTGCACTACGGGCATCTCTGAAAGTGTACATTGGGTTGTACGAATCGAGGCTGGGATTTGTCCTCCGTATGGCGGAGAGGTATCTGGGCCCTTTCGGTAATGCATCATCATAATGAGCTCAATGTGACCAAGTGTGCAGTCACGGGATCATACATTCTGATGCGATTAAAGTGACTTGCGATACGAGATTAAGCGAGGAATTGGGATCACCGGCGATCGAGTCTCGGGCAAATAGCGTACCGATTGAAAAAGGGAATTGTATCACGGGATTGAATGAATCCTCGACATAGTGGTTCATCGATGAGATCATCGAGGAGCATGTAGGAACCAACATGGGTATCGAGATCCGCTGTTGGTTATTGACGGAGGCGTCTGTCATATGCGCATGTCTCCCGAACCGTGGGGTATACACATAAGGTTTGGTGCGCTAGGGTTGTAGAGATATGAGTATGCAGTAAACGAAAGTTGTTGAGTCGGATGAGATCCCGGGCGTCACGAGGAGTTCGGAATGGTCGGAGGTGAAGAATTATATATAGGAAGTGCAGTTTGGCCATCGGAAAGTGTCGGGGTCACCGATATTGTCTGGGACCACGGAAGAGTCCGAGGTCCATCGGGTGGGGCCACCTATCCGGAGGGCCCCATGGGCTGAAGTGGGGAGGAACCAGCCTGGTGGGCTGGTGCGCCCTCCCCTTAGGCCCCTGCGCCTAGGGTTGGAAACCCTAGGGTGAAGCGCCTCCACTGCCTTGGGGCAAGTCTCCCCTTGGCCGCCGCCCCCTTGGAGATCTCATCTCCCGGGGCGGCGCCCCCCTAGGGGCCTATATAAAGGGGAGGAGGGCAGGCGCACCCATACTCTTGGCGCCTCCCTTCCCCTTGCTACACCTCTCCCTCTCGTAGAAGCTCGGTGGCTACTGAGAGATCACTGCTGCATCCACCACCACGCCCGTCGTCTCTTTGGATCTCCGTCAACCTCTCCTCCCCTTGCTGGATCAAGAAGGAGGCGTCTTCCTCAACCGTCGTGTGTTGAGCGGAGGTGATGTCCGTTCAGCACTAGGATCATCGGTGATTTGGATCACGTCGAGTCGACTCCCTCAACCCGTTCTTTTGAGCGCTTCGCTCATGATCTACAAAGGTATGTAGATGCACTCCTTTCTCTCGTTGCTAGATGAACTCATAGATTGATCATGGTGAAAGCGTAGAAATTTTTATTTTCTAGCGTTCCCCAACAACCCCTCAAATCCTTTGATTTGTAGAGAGGAAATTTCTAGTTCAACCACCCAGCGAGAAGCTACATGTGGGCGAACACGTGGGCGTGGCCGCCAATATCTCGGCATCTGCTCCTATTACAGCTATCGCATGGCCATGAAAAGCCAACTCGAGAAATCTATAACAACTTGGCTTGATCGCCCAACTTTCTATTGCAGAACCGCTACTCAACCATCGCTGCCTAAATCGACTATGGTGTCATCTTCGCCCTCATTGCAGGCAACCACAACCTACACGCCTCTCAACATCGTCCTCGCCTTCCTGACCCCTTCCCAGGCTGGCCACCTACACTACAGAGTTGAGCCGCTAATTGTCGCCAAAGCCGGGAGTCACCTCCTCCGCATCGACTCCTCCCTCGCCCATCTGCCCTTGCATCCACCCCGCCTCACCCGAAAACCCCTCTGCGACAGACCCTGCGCCCAAGCTATTCGATGAACCGCCCACAAGGTAAATATATATATTTATTATTCCCAATTTAATCTTACGATGAAATGCGGGACCAGGCTTGTGGAAGTGTTGTCTTGTGTTGATTTACAAGAACATTCTTCACCAATATCCATGCCATACCTTTAGCCTATACTCTCCTTCCTTGATTTCAAGCTGCCTTCTAGACTTGTCTATTGGAAATATGAGCAATTTACCATATGATTTTATTAACGAAATGCAAGATAAAACATGACTAATATAGTAGATATGGAACAAGTCATGTAGTCTAGCAGTGAAGGAAAATAGCATCAGCATGTGAACTAAACAGAACACATGTAGAACAAAGGGTAGAACAAGAAAAACTAGAGCAAAAAGCAGTAGCATGATCTTAAGCAGAGAGGTCACGAAGACTTACAGACAGCGGTAGAAGTACCAATCTTGGGGTTGGTGTCCTCTAAAGCCATGTCTCGAAGAGGTTGTCGACTGACGGGTGAGGAGTCCCGGACTAGGGGTGTCGGGATAGCGGACTATCGTCACGACGGACTCCAAGACTATGAAGTACAAGATTGTAGACTTAGTCCGTGTCCGGATGGGACTTTCCTTGGCGTGGAAGGCAAGCTTGGCGTCTGGATGTAGATCTCCTACCATTGTAACCGACTATGTGTAACCCTAACCTATCCGGTGTCTATATAAACCGGAGGTTTTAGTCCGTGGGGCGAACAACAATCATACCATAGGCTAGCTTCTAGGGTTTAGCCTCCTTGATCAGTGGTAGATCTACTCTTGTACTACCCATATCATCAATAATCAAGCGAGGGTAGGGTATTACCTCCATCGAGATGGCGAACCTGGGTAAAAACATCGTGTCCCTTGTCTCCTGTTACCATCCGCCTAGACTCACAGTTGGGACCCCCTACCGAGATCCGCGGTTTGACACCGACATTGGTGCTTTCATTGAGAGTTCCTCTGTATGCGTCAGCGATAGGCCCGATGGCCCCTTGATCATCAACAACGACCACGGTCCGGTGAGACTTTTCTCCTGGACAGATCTTCGTATTCGGCTGACTGGCGCTGCGGGCAATTAAACAGCCATCTGGAGCAGATCGAAAGCTCGCCCCAGCCATCAGGTTAGATTTGGAAGTTTAAACTATCGGCCGATATCGCGAGACTTGATCTTGACGGATTCGAGCGCAATAACGCGCCGCCTTGTCCCGATGGGCATGATCTAGCTCTGCGGCGAACAATGCCACAGAGCGCACCGACATCCGCTCCGACCCTTAATCCGGGCGGATTCCCCGATCGAGGAAGAGTGGTTGGACACGCCTCGGGGCTACAATCTCTCTGCGATTGAGCGAACTCCATCCTGTCCTTTGTGAAGACCTTGACTCGGTGCGGACTCCTCTCCGGACTCCGAACCCTCCGTGCCCCCTGCCAATCGAATCCGATTGGGCGCGAGTCATGGAGTTCCTTTATTGCGGACATCTTTATTTTCGCCCTTTGGCGACATCCTGGGTCACTAAAGTCTCTCTCTTTATCCGGAGAGCCTGGCGGACTCTGAGCAGGAAGGTTGGGATGCAGACGATGAAGAAATTCGCGCCCACCACCACCCACTTGGTAGCCACTTGTCGATGATTTAACCGACATGCTAGACTACGACTCGAAGACATCAGCGGTATGGGCGGCGATGCGGAGGCGACCAAGACCAGCGCCTACGAGGACCTTTGGAAGGCCACCTCGTCATATGACATATACATGGTGGATATCCCAAAAGGCGGGAGCAGCGATGGAACAACGGAGGATGACCCCTCAAGAAACAGCGAAGCGCCCGGCGTCGTGGCGCCACTCTAAATCCATACAATAAAAGCGGTGATTCCGGCGCGGAGATAATAACACCCGGACGGTGCGAAGAGAACCCCCTCGGCGAGGACTCAGCGGGAGGAGGAGAAGAAAATCCGCCTGACGGTCGCGAAAAAAAAGTCGAGGATGATAATTATGTGCCTCCCTCGAAGATGAGGCAAGCCTCGGCGACAGCCAATTTATCGTGCTGAGGATCCCACCGAGCAGGGTGTTTCAAGCGCGGGCTTATAGCCACGACAAGCAGCCTCAAGAAAAAGCAGCAATAGCTTAGAGCTGATCAATACCGCTAGTGACGGATGGACTGAAGTCCTTGCAGCGAAGAGTATGAACTCGAGCGCCCCTCAAAAGCTACCCAAGCGCGGGCCGTTGCCTCGACTAGGAGGTAGCACCCAAGTCACCGGCGCATGACATGGCAGACCGGCCACCCGTGGCGCGACGAAGAACCTCTCGGCCCTCCGCTCAAGCCACACCCGGCGCGCTCAAAAAGAACCAAGGCGCGGAAAGCGCACGGACTTGCGAGATATATTGGAGGATAAGGCAAAACATACAAGATCGATCTACGGTCGGCGTGGGCGCCCACAATGCGGGATGATTACCGTCGCGCGGATACAGCAAAACCGGCGGGCGAACATAGTGAACAAAGCTCATATGAGCTACGTCGTGATATAATATCTGAGCGCGCACACCACTATGCTTCATAGATGAAGTAATGGATCATCAAATCCCGAGGGCTTCAAGCCCGTAAACATCGAATCATCGATGGTACCACAGATCCAGCGATCGATCAAGGATTATCTCCTCCATATCCACATGGCCCATGGTGATGATCTACATGCCATCAAATACCTCCACTCAAGCTTAAAGGACCAGCTCGACATTGGCTCAATAGCTTGCGGTGAGAATCAATTGGTTGTTGGGAGGACACGGAAGCCGCATTCCTTGATAACTTCACGGCACATATATGCGACCACGGAACACCGATGACCTTAGCCACATAATTCAGCAGCGGAAGAATCGGCGGACAATTCGGACTCGGTTCCTAACAAAGAAAAATCAAATCGTTGGTGTCGGATCGAGGCCCTCGCAGCCTTCAAACATAACATCCATGACGGTGGCTTGCGGCACCTAGGACAAGAAAAGCGAAATCTATGTGCAGCCCTCACAACCCTCATGACTTCGCTTTTTGCGGGAGAGGACAGCTAGCTAGCTCGAAGCAACAACTTGGCCAAACATCACGATAGTCCGGATACCAAGGACAGCAATGGCAGTCGTCATAACAAGAACAAGCGCGGATTAGGCGATAATACTAAGATCGACCGTCAATGCGGATTGAGCTCTAAACCCGGTCGCGGAAGAAGCCATTCAAAAGAAATACCGGGCCCGTCCAACTTGGACCGCATACTCGATCGCTTGTGCCAAATACATGGCTTACGAAAAAACAATAATCACACCAGCGAGGGATTGTTGGGTGTTCAACAAGCGAGCAAGATTAAGTGCGAACTCAATGACAAGGGGCTGCATAGCGATGGCGAAGAGCCCGACGCCCGAACAATAGGCGAAAGGTTTCCCACACAAGTGCGACGGTGAACATGATATCATAACCCACATACCCAAGGGGCGAGCGTGCACTATGGGGCATATATGCGATGGAGCGATGCCCCAAAGTTCAACCCATGGTCCTGCCCGATCACCTTGATCGAAGGACCACCTGCACTAGCAGCGTCACGGCGGCTTAGCGCATTGGTTCTTGACCCAAGTGTTGGTAGATTTCACCTCACAGAGTCTTGATGGATGGCGATAGCGGTGAACACCTTTTTGCTATCGGGATCTGATGTCATAAAATGGGCATAGACCCCTCAAGGATTGAACCTACAAAGACAACCTTTAAAGGCGTCATCTGGGTGTAGAGGCGGGTTATGCGAGCTCGATCCACACTCGAAGTGGTCTTGGATCCCGGATAACTTCGAGGCGAAGAGTTAATCTTTGACATCGTCCCATTCATAGCAGCTATCATACCTTTGCTTTCAGACGAACGCATTTGCAAAGTTCAATCCCGGTGCCGCTTCGCACCTCAAGCTCAAGATGCAGGCCCTCGAGGTAATCACGGTCAATGGAAACACCGAGCGCTCTCTCCGAGCGGAGGAGCATCTGCAGCCCTCGCCGCGGAGGTGCAAAGCAACCTCTCACGGCAATTCTCGAGTCCGGCCACTAAAGCGTCGGGGACAGCATAAAAGCAGCGCAGGAGTAACTTACAACAAGACCACTGCGCGATTCAAGCGATAGCATTCCGACCCTCAAGCCCCAGCCCTGTCAAATTGCGAAGCTAGTATTACAGCGTGCATAATTACGCTCTGGAGATACCACATATGGGGAGGGCAAGACCCGGCAAGCCAAATGCGGCTCACACACCAGAGCTCCGTTTGTGTCATTTCTTTTTTTTTTTTCCTTTTCTTCCTTTTTTTACTTCGGGACTCCGTCTTTGAGAAGTTCTGTCCGCTTCTGAATCGCCGAACTCATGATGCAACAGCCGAGGGAGGCGGAAAGCCACGTCAAGTGTTCAGGTGGTCTCTATTCGAGCATTATACCTGTTTTACATATCATCGACAGCTTACCCACGGAGAGGACATATTAGATAGTCCCATCCCCCTTATCGCACTATTTGTATCGTTCTGCTTCCATTGCAGTACCTTTTGAATAAACAATACATAGCTTTACTTATTATTGCTCTACTTCCTTTATATATACATATGTTCATTTCACGACATGTTGCAACCGTACACTTTAGTGCGGCCAATACACCGAGGGCGAAAGTATCCCAAAATTATGGTGTGATAAGTCGAAACACTTTCACAAGTCGGCACCCGAACTTATAGCATTATATGAATTGGCTCGAATCATGTCTTGGGTCAATAGTTGGGTTTGCCCGGCTCCGTGTTTTGGTACCTTACGTTCCGCTATATCGGCTAAGGTAGCACGGAGAACCCTGCTTGATTGTGCCCAGTTATCTGAGTCGAGCACCTCGATGGAGAAAGCTAAAACTGACCGTCATGATAAGGCGACCGATGCGCTGTTCGAGAGGTTTTTTGGTCCCTAAGACTTATGCCGCTTAGGCGAGGCCGAATTGTCGGCAAAAGGCGTGGATGGCGCCGAACTTCGGTCTTCGAATACTAGGGAGCTTCGCCGAGAATTTAAAATTATAGAATTCTATGGCTAAGTGAGAGTGTTCAAGCATTATAAGTCCGGTTGCCTTGTTGTTGTTGTGTTGTGCACCTCCTAGATGGACCCAGAATGGGAACAAGAGTGCTCAAGTTTATCCGAACACCCTTTACTTTCGTGGCATGGGGGCAGAAACCAGCGACTTGCCATCTCTCAAATTTGATAAGCGGCCGCACAGAAGGTAATATTTTAAATTAATAAAAGCGTTGCTTAAGCGCATATGAAAAAGTTTTTCGATTATTGGGATAACAAATGCTGGTTTATTCAAAATTACATCTTTGGAGCACTCATCCGCTATTAGTGGGCACCCTTCAGAGGCCCTCATAGTACATTCGGGCGTCGATGCTCATAGCCCTTGGTGGCCGTCCATCACAAGCCTCTGCATCCAGCTTGCCCAATGCACTAACGCGGGCAAGGGCCAACAGGACACCTTCAATGCAGAGACGGGCTTGATGACTTCAAGCGCGGACATGAGCATCCATTTGTTGCAAGGCAGTAGCTCCGGGCATGCCTCCAATGGCCGCCATGCGCTAGGCCTTCGCCCAGCCTGATCGGCGACCTTATGGAGCTCGACCAGCACAAACTTGGTCATTTCGAGGGGCACGAATGTTCGGCCTCGGCATCTTGAGACAGAACACCTTTTCCATCGAGCTCCCTCCTTGGCGCGGTAGAATCGGCGGCATCGGACACCTACCAGGGGCAAATGCGAATATATCACCAGGCTCGAATCGGGTAAATGTAGGTGGTACTTTCACATGCTTGCTTTGCATAAAAAGAATGCCTTACCCACAGCTTCTCTGCTTTAAAGACTCAACAATTTCTTGGAGGCTTTTTGGGCCTCGGCGCCTTGCGACTTTAGCACTCTCAAGAGCGAGGCGAGCTCG
>JAHIAM010011693.1:0-16959 GCA_021605205.1 Aegilops longissima
TAATCCAACTAGGAAGGGAGTCCTACTCGGTGGGAGTAGGACTCCTCAGCCAGCCTCTCCTAGGCGGCGCACCCCCCTGCTCCTTTATATCACGGGGCGGGGGCACCCATGACACACAAGTTGATCTACGGATCATTCCTTAGCCGTGTCTGGTGCCCCCTCCACCATATTCCACTTGATCATATCGTCGCGGAGCTTAAGTGAAGCCTGCGCGATGAAGTCATATCGTCGCGGAGCTTAGGCGAAGCCCTGCGTCGGTGGAGCATCATCATCGTCCTGCGCCGTCGTCTTGTGGAACTCATCCCGACGCTTTTTGGATCGGAGCCGGGGATCGTCATCGAGCTGAGCGTGTGCTGAACTTCGGAGGTGCGTATGTTCGGTACTTGGATCGGTCGGATCGTGAAGGCGTCGACTACATCAACAGCGTTGTTATAGCGCTTCCGCTTTCGGTCTCACAGTGCGTGGACATACACTCTCCCTCTCGTTGCTATGCCATCACCATGGTCTTGCGTGTGCGTAGGATTTTTTTGAAATTACTCGTTCCCCAAAAGTGGCATCGAGCCTGGTTTTATGCGTTGATGTCATATGCACGAGTAGAACACAAGTGAGTTGTGGGCGATATAAGTCATCTGCTTACCAGCATGTCATACTTTGGTTCAGCGGTATTGTGAGATGAAGCGGCCGGACCGACATTACTGCGTCGCTTCTGCGAGACTGGTTTCACCGCTTGAGCACTCGTTGCTTAAAGGTGACGGCGGGTGTCTGTTTCTCTCACGTTAGTTGAACCGGTGTGGCTATGCCCGGTCCTTGCGAAGGTTAAAACAGCACCAACTTGACAAACTATCGTTGTGGTTTTGATGCGTGGGTAAGAGCGGTTCTTGCTCAGATCGTAGCAGCCACGTAAAACTTGCAACAACAAAGTAGAGGGCGTCTAACTTGTTTTTGTAGGGCATGTTGTGATGTGATATGGTCAAGGCGTGATGCTATATTTTATTGTATGAGATGATCATGTTTTGTAACGAGTTATCGGCAATGGCAGAAGCCATATGGTTGTCGCTTTATTGTATGAAATGCAAGCGCCATGTAATTGCTTTACTTTATCACTAAGCGATAGCGATAGTCGTAGAAGCAATAGTTGGCGAGGCGACAACGATGCTCGATGGAGATCAAGGTGTCGGCGCGGTGGCGATGGTGATCATGGCGGATGCTTGGAGATGGAATCACAAGCACAAGATGATGATGACCATATCATATCACTTATATTGATTGCATGTGATGTTTATCCTTTATGCATCTTATCTTGCTTTGATTGGCGGTAGCATTATAAGATGATCTCTCACTAAAATTATCAAGAAGTGTTCTCCACAGTATGC
The DNA here is from genome assembly GCA_021605205.1 of Aegilops longissima. NCBI lineage: Eukaryota > Viridiplantae > Streptophyta > Magnoliopsida > Poales > Poaceae > Aegilops > Aegilops longissima. Next base: position 1,374 of record JAHIAM010011693.1, read on the forward strand.
CTTTATTGCGAAAGTTCTTCGTCTTTGAGACACCACGTGATGATCGGGTGTGATAGGCTCTACGTTCAAATACAGCGGGTGCAAAACAGTTGCGCTGGAATACTCGAGTTAAACTTGCGAGCCTAGCATATAACAGATATGGCCTCGGAACACGGAGACCGAAAGGTGAGCGTGAATCATATAGTGATATGATCAACATAGTGATGTTCACCATTGAAACTACTCCATCTCACGTGATGATCGGACATGGTTTAGTTGATTTGGATCAAGATGACTAGAGAGATGTCTGTCTAAGTGGGAGTTTTTAATATGATTAATTAAACTTAAATTTATCATGAACTTAGTACTGATAGTATTTTTTGCTTGTCTATGTTTCTTTGTAGATAGATGGCTCGTCTTTGTTGTTCCGTTGAATTTTAATCGTTCCTTGAGAAAGCAAAGTTGAAAGATGATGGTAGAAATTACGGACTGGGTCCGTAACGAGGATTATCCTCATTGCTGCTACGGAAAAATTCGTCCTAGAAGCACCGCTGGGTGCCAGGCCTCTTTTGAGAACAGCGCCGAAGTTGTGAGCGTCGGCAAAGCAAAGCTGATGACTACTCTATAGTTCGGTGTGCCATGCTACGGCTTAGAACCGGGTCTTCAACGGCGTTTTGAGCGTCATGGAGCATATGAGATGTTCCAGGAGTTGAAGTTAATATTTCAAGCAAATGCCGGATTGAGAGATATGAAGTCTCCAATAAGTTCTATAGCTGCAAGATGGAGGAGAATAGTTACATCGGTGAACATATACTCAAAATGTGCAGGTATAATAATCACTTGATTCAAGCTGGGAGTTACTCTTCGGATGATAGTGTCATTGACAGAATTCTCCAATCACTGCCACCAAGCTACAAGAGCTTCGTGATGAACTATAATATGCAAGGGATGACCAAAACAATTCCGAGCTCTTACATGATGCTAAAAGCAGCGGAGGTAGAAATCAAGAAAGAGCATCAAGTGTTGATGGTCAACAAGACCACCAGTTTCAAGAAAAGGGCAAAGGAAAGAAGAGGAACTTCAAAAGAACAGCAAGAAAGTTGCTGCTCAAGAGAAGAAACCCAAGTCTGGACCTAAGCTGGCCAGAGTGTTTTTATTGCAAACAAGCTGGACCTTTGGAGCGGAACTGCCCCAAGTATTTGGCGGATAAGAAGGATGGCAAGGTGATCAAAGGTATATGTGATATACATGTTATTGATGTGTACCTTACTAATACTCATGATAGTACACAGGTATTTGATACTGGTTACTGTTGCTAATATTTGCAACTTCGAAACAGGAACTACGGATTAGCGAAGATTGGCTAAGGGCGAGGTGATGATGCGCGTGGGAAATGGTTCCAAAGTCGATGTGATCGCATGATCGCAGCGCTACCTCTACATCTACCATCGGGATTAGTTTTAGACCTAAATAATTGTTATTTGGTGCGGCGTTAAGCATGAACATTATATCTGGATCTTGTTTGATGCGAGGCGGTTATTCATTTAAGACAGAGAATAATGGTTGTTCTACTTATATGAATAATATCTTTTATGGTCATGCACCCTTGAAGAGTGGTCTATTTTATTGAATCTCGATAGTAGTAATACACATATTCATAGTGTTGAAACCAAAAGATCAGAGTTGATAATGATAATGCAACTTATTTGTGGCTTTGCCGTTTAGGTCATATCGATTGTAAAAGCATGAAGAAACTCCATCTTGATGGACTTTTGGAATCACTTGATTATGAATCACTTGGTACTTGCGAACCGTGCCTCATGGGCAAGATGACTAAAACGCCGTTCTCGGAACTATGGGCGAGCAACTGATTTGTTGGAAATCATACATCTACCGATGTTTGTGGTCAATGAATGTTGAGGCCTTGTGGCGGGTATCGTTATTTTCTCACCTTCACAGATGATTTGAGTAGATATGGGTATATCTACTTAATGAAACACAAATCTGAAACATTTGAAAAGTTCAAAGAATTTGAGTGAAGTGGAAAATCATCGTAACAAGAAAATAAAATTTCTACGATCTGATCGTGGAGGATAATATTTGAGTTCTGAGTTTGGTTTACATTTGAAACAATGCGGAATAGTTTAGCAACTCCGCCACCGGAACACCACAGAGAAATGGTGTGTCGAGCGTCGTAATCATACTTTACTTGATATGGTGCGATCTATGATGTCTCTTACTGATTTACGCTATCGTTTTGGGGATATGCTTTAGAGGCAGACGCATTCACGTTAAATAGGGCACCATCAAAGTCCGTTGAGGCGACACCTTATGAACTATGGTTTGGCAAGAAACCAAAGTTGTCGTTTCTTAAAGTTTGGGGCTGCGATGCTTATGTGAAGAAACTTCAACCAGATAAGCTCGAACCCAAATCGAATGTGTCTTCATAGGATACCCAAAGGAGAATTGGGTACACCTTCTATCACAGATCTGAAGGCAAGATTTTTCGTTGCTAAATTGGATCCTTTCTAGAAAAGGAGTTTCTCTCGAAAGAAGTGAGTGGGAGGAAAGTAGAACTTGATGAGATAAGCTGTATCTGCTCCCTTATTGGAAAGTAGTTCATCACAAAGCGGTTCTGTGACAACTACACCAATTAGTGAGAAACTAATGATATTGATCATGAAACTTGAGATCAAGTTTCTCTGAACCGTGGGTCAACGAGTAAAATCGCACGAGTGGTGCGGTAATCCTATTCGGAAGTCATGTTACTTGACCATGGCGAACCTACAAACTATGAAGAAGCGATGGTGAGCCAGATTCGAAAAATGGCTGGAAGCCATGAAATCTGAGATGGGATCCATGTATGAGAACAAAGTATGGACTTTGGTTGACTTGCCGATGATCGGCAAGCCATTGAGAATAAATGGATCTTTAAGAAGAAGACCGACGCTGATGGTAATGTAGCTGTCTATAAAGCTCGACTTGTTGCGAAAGGTTTCGACAAGTTCAAGGGGTTGACTACGATGAGACTTTCTCACCGTGGCGATGCTTAAGTCTGTCCGAATCATGTTAGCAATTGTTGCATTTTATGATTATGAAATTTGGCAAATGGATGTAAAACTGCATTCTTGAATGGATTTCTAGAATAAGAGTTGTATATGATGCAACAAAAGGTTTTGTTGATCAAAGGGTGCTAACAAAGTGTGCAAGCTCCAATGATCAATTTATGGTGCAGTGCAATGTCACGCCAATATGCGACCCTATCCAAAAGGAACTCGAAGGTCCCACCAAGGATAGACCGCATATTGAAAGCGCTTTTGCAAGGTGGATATCATTACATCAACATTACATAATACATGGGGATACATACATAAGGCACAAATGCCACAAGAATACATCATCATCATACAAGAACAACACCGACTACGGATGAAACATAAATAGAAAACTCAAGCGACATCCACCCTGCTAGCCCAGGCTGCCGACACTGGAACCTATCCCTGATCGAAGAAGCGGAAGAAGAACTCAACGCAAGCAAGCATCGCTCTCGCGTCATGATCATCATAAACCTGTACACCTGGCTGGTGGTGTAATGTCTGTGAGCCACGAGACTCAGCAATCCCATTACCATGGGTATCAAGACTAGCAAAGCTTAAATGGGAGAGGAAAGGGTAAAGTGATGAGGTTGCAGCAGCGACTAAGCATGTATGGTGGCTAACATACATAAATGAGGCGAGGAGAGAAACAAAGGCAGTCGTCAACTAGTAATGATCAAGAAGTGATCCTGAACTCCTACTTACGTCGAGACATAACCCGAAACCGTGTTCTCCTCTCGATCAACCCGAAAAGAGACACTCCGATTCACGCTTTACGGTTGGTGTATTTTAGAAGAGTTTGCTTCAAGTTTACTACAACGGATATTAACAAATTCCCATCGCCACATAACCGCGGGCACGGCTCTCGAAAGTTTATACCTGCAGGGTGTCCCAACAACCCATGATAAGCTCTCGCGATCAGCGAAGGATATTCCTTCTCCCGGGAAGACCGATCAGTCTGGAATCCGGCTACAAGACATTCGGCAGATAATAAAACAAGTCCAGCAAGACCTCCGTCTGAAACATCCACGATAGTAGCCGCGTATCTCGTCTCGAGCCACGACCGGATAAGCGAAGCGTCTGGGAACCAGCGTAACCCAAGTTGCCAAGGGATGGTCCGCCACGGTGCTCTAGCTTGGATAACGCTTAGACAAGCCTTGACCGGGGGGTAAATAAAGATCACCCTCGGGATCTTGCGACTCCCAAGGGAAAAAAGGCTAGGTGAGGCAAATGTAAAACCAATGTTGGGCCTTCTTTGGAAAAGTCTTATTCAAAGCGAACTGTCAAGGGGTCCCATAAATCACCCGACCGCGTTAGGGGCGCAAAATCCGGGAACATAATACCGATATAGCGGAAACTAGAGCGGCAAAGTGGAACAAAACACCGGGCATAAGGCCGAGCCTTCCACCCTTTACCAAGTATATAGATGCATTAATTAAATAAGATATATTGTGATATCCCAACAAGTAAACATGTTCCAACAAGGAACAACATCTCCATGTTCAACACGGAACAAACTTCATCTTCACCTGCAACTAACAGCGCTATAAGAGGGCTGAGCAAAGCGGTAACATAGCCAAACAATGATTTGCTAGGAAGGGTGCAAAAGGTTAGAGGCTGACATGGCAATTTGGGATGGCTTGAGCAACAGGTAATAGGTAGCGCAGCATAGTGAAAAAACGAAGCAACTAGCATAGCAATGATAGTAGTGAGATCCAGGGTAGCGGTCATCTTGCCTGAAATCCCGCTAGGAAGAAGAGCGAGTCCATGAAGAAGGCGAGCGGAAGAAGCTGAACCAAGCGTGAGCGAACAAATCCTCACGATCATAGCGCAAGCAGGAACTAACAAGAAGAAGCACACAACATAGTAAACACACCACACATGAACAAGGCATGATGCACAACCAAGCATGATGCATGACAAAGCTACATGAAGCTACTCATGGCAAGAGATGATGCAAACAAGAGCAACACATCAAAGCAAGTTTAAATGAGGCCGGAACCAACATATAACAATTCCGGTAAGTCCTCAAATGCAAATTTCGAAATTGGTCCAGATCTGAATAAACCTTATGTTCAAGTTGTTAAACAGCAATTTAAGATGCACCATGATGATCTACACGAAATTCTAGTCAAGTTACATATAAAGTTCATTAGATTCGGAGCTACGGCCTAGAAGATATGAGCAAAACAAGATAAGCATGGCATTGATGCAAAATGCATACAAACATCAAGAAAACACATCAAAACAAGGATCCAACATGATAATATGAAACTACATGCAAAATCAAGCAAGTTTCATATAGAGCACACTCAAAAGCGAACAGCAGTTCAACACATACACTCTATACAAGTCATAGCAACAATCTGTCCAAAACAGCAAGTAGGCATATTGCAAGCATGAAAACAACATGCTACAGGACCTCAACAAGAAAACAAAAGGCATGGGCATGATGTACAGGTAAAGCATTACAAAACATGAGCACTGAGCTATCTCCATAAACAACTAGAACATGCTCAAAAACACATGGCAAGATTGCAAGTAATAACAATTTCAGTCATTGGCAGAAATAACATCAGGTTGCAATGTTTAGAGCTATCAAACAACATGTTACAGGAACCTATCATGGCAAACAAAGGCATGTCATTAATCTACTAATTGCATAGAACAAAAGTCCCTTACTGACCATAAGCCAAAAAGGATCAGAAGATAAGATGGCACCCATGTAAACATGGCAAGTTATATTACAGATTTGAACATGGCAGGAACAACGACTAGTAGGCATGTTGGTGAGCTTGAATCACTCACCACAGAGCAATACATGGCATGGCAAGGCAAACAACAGTAAGAATACATGGCATAGAAGCTATACATTGCAAGAACAACAACATAGCATGCAAGGATCAACCACAACAACCTTGGCAAAATTGAATAACCTGTAAACAATCTGCGAGGAACATTTTATAGCAAAAGTAGAGCTCGATTGACTCAAGGTAGACTACTCCAAAATTGCAAACAAGGGCATGGATGGATAGAGCAAGACATGTATAACAAAACATCCTTACTGAAGTATCTCAAAATATGCATGGATATCTCTGTAGCATCAAGTTAACATGGCATGAAAATATCAGCTAAACAAGGCTGAAATCAGCAACATCAGGAAGCCTAGTTTGCATGCTTGTGCTAGTCACCACATAGATCATAAAAATACATGGCATACACCCCTGGAAAGATGGCATGGCATATTACAAAACACATGTAGGGCTCAAGTCCATAGGATGCACACATCAATCATGGAAAAAATGACAAAAGTGCAAGTTCTGGTAAAAATCAGAAACTAACATCACATAGCACTCTTCCAACAGAATTTCGGGCATCAAGATGAGCTCAAATGAAAATGATGCAATGATATTAAATGATCTACTCATCGAGACGAACATTTTGACATATTATCTGCGTAAAAGCAGACTACGATGACAGAGATATGATCGATGAAAATGCAACAAAATATATGCAGAAAAAGGACTTAGGATATTTCAGGTCAACCTCCAGATTTGCACGCGGTTTACGATGCGGCGACGGATCTCGCGAACTTTGCCGAGTTGAAGGGAAGGTGGCGGAGCTGCGGGAGAGGTCGGGAGGCCGGAGGAGGCGGATCAGGCGCTCTCGCGGATCAGTCGAGAGGAGGCGAGGAGGCCGGGCGGCCTTGAGCGGGCAGCCAGTCTTGGTGGCAGCCTTGGGCCAATGGGCTGGGCGGCCTGAAGCCAAGCAGCGCGAGGCAGGCGTGGCCAGCAGGCCGAGGAAAACGGCAATGGCCCGGCCGGCAGCAGCGAAGCGGCGGCGTGGCGTTGAGGCCGGGCGGAGGCGTGAGGTCGCCGGGCGCAGGTCGGGCGAGGCTTCGGTATGCGGGCGCACAGGCGGGTGGCAGGCCCAGGCCCAGTGGTGTGGAGAAGGCGCTGAGGCGGTGGCGAATCAGGCGCCACGTGGCGGTGGAGGCTGAGGTGGCGGCTTCGATTCGCCGGAAGGGCGTGGCGGGCGGCTGGACACGTCCGTGGGAACGGACACGTCCGCTGCGGGAGGAGGAAGATGGCTAGGGTTGGACTGCCTTGAAAATCCAAGGAGGGACACATATTTGTAGGTAGAGGGAGCTAGGAGACTCCAAATGAGGTGCGGTTTTGACCTTGCCTTGATCGTGATCGAGCGGCCGAGAGGCGTGAAGGGGAGTTGCTGGGTTTGGGCCCTTAGAAGGGGAGTTGGGCTGTAACAAAGAGGCTGCGGTTACCGGTTAACCGTTGGAGTATAAACGACCTCCAAATGATCCGAAACTTGACGAGGCGGTCTACGGTGCTATACCAAGGCCGTTTGACAAACCTCGGTCCATTCGAGACCGTTTAACACCCGCACATGAAAAGAGGTAAAAGGGGCGCGGAGACATAGGAGTGCGGATTGCAAAAGCGGACAACGGGAAAATGCTCGGATGCATGAGGCGAACACGTATGCAAAATGAAATGCACATGATGACATGATAAAAATGCGAGATGATGACATGGCAAAGTGCAACACATGAAGCAAATGACATGGCAATCTTGACGAATAAGCAGCGGACACTGGCGCATCGAATCCAAGGCGTTACATGCAAGCCTCTCGGAGTTGGAATAAGCGCTTTGATAGTGTGATCAAAGCATATGGTTTCTATCTGAGACTTTTGGAGAAGCTGTATTTACAAGAAAGTGAGTGGGAGCTCTGTAGCATTTACGATATTATATGTGGGCGACATATTATTGATTGGAAATGATATAGAATTCTGGATAGCATAAAAGGATACTTGAATAAAGTTTTTCAATGAAAGACCTCGGTGAAGCTGCTTACATATTGGGCATCAAGATCTATAGAGATAGATCAAGGCGCAATTGGACTTTCACAAAGCACATACCTTGATAAAGTTTTGAAAAAGTTCAAAATGGATCGAGCGAAAGAAAGGTTTTTACGTATTACAAGGTGTGAAATTGAGTCGGACCCAATGCCCGACCACAGCAGAAGATAGAGAAAATGAAAGATGTTCCTATGCTTCAGCCATAGGCTCTATCATGTATGCAATGCTGTGTACCGGACACGGACGTATGTAGCAATAAGCTTGGCAGGAAGGTACCAAAGTAATCCAGTGGATCCTTTGGACAGCGGTCAAGAACATCTGAAATACTTGAAAAGGACTAAGGATATGTTTCTCGTATATGGAGGTGACAAAGAGCTGATCGTAAATGGTTACGTCGATGCAAGCTTTGACACTGATCCGAACGATTCTAAATCGCAAACCGGATCGTGTTTTTATTAAGCGGTGGAGCTGTCGGTTGATGCAGTTCTAAACAAAGCGTCGTGGCGGGATCTACATGTGAAGCGGAGTACATAGCTGCTTGAAGCAGCAAATGAAGAGTCTGGATGAAAGAGTTCATTTCGATCTAGGTGTCATACCTAGTGCATCGGGACCAATGAAGATCTTCTGTGACAATCTGGTGCAATTGCCTTGGCAAAGGAATCCAGATTTCACAAGAGGACCAAGCATATCAAGAGGCGCTTCAATTCCATTGGGACCAAGTCCAAGTGGGAGACATAGAGATTTGCAAGATACATACAGATCTGAATGTTGCAGACCCGTTGACTAAGCCTCTTCCACGAGCAAAACATGATCAGCACCAAGACTCCATGGGTGTTAGAATCATTCTTGTGTAATCTAGATTATTGACTCTAGTGCAAGTGGGAGGCTGAAGGAAATATGCCCTAGAGGCAATAATAAAGTTATTATTTATTTCCTTATATCATGATAAATTTTATTATTCATGCTAGAATTGTATTAACAGGAAACATAATACATGTGTGAATACATAGACAAACATACAGATCACTAGTATGCCTCTACTTGACTAGCTCATTAATCAAAGATGGTTATGTTTCCTAACCATAGACATGTGTTGTCATTTGATTAATGGGATCACATCATTAGGAGAATGATGTGATTGACATGACCCATTCCGTTAGCTTAGCACTTGATCGTTTAGTATATTGCTATTGCTTTCTTCATGACCTATACATGTTCACTGTAACTATGAGATTATGCAACTCCCGTTTACGGAGGAACACTTTGGTACTACCAAGCGTCTAGCGTAAGCTGGGTGATTATAAAGGAGTACTACGGTGTCTCCAAAGGTACATGTTGGGTTGGCGTATTTGAGATTAGGTTTTGTCACTCCGATTGTCGGAGAGGTATCTATAGGCCTTCTCGGTTATACACATCACATAAGCCTTGCAAGCATTGCAACTAATAAGTTAGTTGTGAGATGATGTATTCTGAAAGCGAGTAAAGAGACTTGCGATGCGAGATTGAACTAGGTATTGGATCTGACGATCGAATCTCGGGTAAGTAACATACCGATGACAAAGGGAACAACGTGTATGTCGTTATGCGGTTTGACCGATAAAGATCTTGAAGAATATGTAGGAACCAATATGGGCATCCAGGTTCGCTATTGGTTATTGACCGAGAATAGTTCTAGGTCATGTCTACATAGTTCTCGAACCGTAGGTCCCTTACGCTCAACGTTTCGATGACGAGTTTATTATGAGTTTATAAGTTATGATGTGCGAAGTTTGTTGGTCCGGATGTGATCACGGACATGGCGAGGAGTCTCGAAATGGTCGAGACATAAAGTTTGATATATTGGAAGCCTATGTTTGGACTTGGAAGGTTCGGATGAAAGCGAGGATTTACCGGAACAGGGGTTACGGAACCCCCGCGGATCAATGGGCCTTGATGGGCCATAAGGGAGAGAGGAGGAGGCCGGGGGGGCAGGCGCGCCCCCTCCCCTCTGGTCGAATAGGACAAGGAGAGAGGCGGCGCCCCTCCCTCTTCCCCTTCCCAAGACCTAATCCAACTAGGAAGGGGAGTCCTACTCGGTGGGAGTGGGACTCCTCAGCAGCCTCCCTAGGGCCGGCTGCACCTCCCCTTGCTCCTTTATATCACGAGGCGGGGGCACCCCATGACACACAAGTTGATCTCTGGATCGTTCCTTAGCCGTGTCGGTGCCCCCTCCACCATATTCCACTTGATCATATCGTCAGCGGAGCTTAGGCGAAGCCCTGCGCCGATGAAGTCATATCGTCGCGGAGCTTAAGCGAAGCCCTGCGTCGGTGGAGCATCATCGCCGTCCTGCGCCGTCGTCTTGACGGAACTCATCCGACGCTTTCTGGATCGGGCCAGGGGATCGTCCATCGAGTTGAGCGTGTCTTGAACTTCGGAGGTGCCGTGACGTTCGGTACTTGGATCGGTCGGATCGTGAAGGCGTCTGACTACATCAACGCGTTGTTATAACGCTTCGCGCTTCGGTCTCACAGTGCGTGGACATACACTCTCCCCTCTCGTTGCTATGCCATCACCATGGTCTTGCGTGTGCGTGGGAATTTTTTGAAATTACTCGTTCCCCAAAATGCAGGCTTCAGGAGTCTTGTGGATTTGGCATATCTTGTCCAAGATTTTGTTTAGGTTAGATAGCTCGTCCCTGTTATCCTTGAGGGGCAGCTTTTCTGATTCTGCCGAGCTTTTGAATCTGGCGTTGGTATCGTGCTCTTGGGCTGTTTCCCTTGGTCCGTATTTGGTCCTTTGCTGCGTCAGCGGTTTCCGTTCCATCCCCAACCCGGATGTACTTGGGTCGCTGGTACCTGCATCTTGCCAACTAGCTATCCTCTCCTGCATAAAAGCAGGTCATGAGGCTTATTAATCGGCCATTGTTCTTGGCTTTTCTTGGCGAGGTGTGCCGCGAGCAATTCGCCCTCGAGCGCTGTGTTTGAAAGCTGCTAAGGCTTCGGCGTCCGGACAATCGACTATCTCAGTTCTTTTAGTAAGAAATATGTTCCAGAGTTTCGGGCTGACTCTCCGGGTTGTTGAGTTATATGACTTAAATCGATGCATCCGGAGGTCGGACATAGGTCCCTTGAAAATTTTCCTAAAAAGCATCCTCGAGCTCTTCCCAACTTCCAATGGTGTTTTCGGAAGGCTTTTAAGCCAATGCCCGACTAGCCCTTTGAGCTTGAGGGGTAAAAGTATTTTATGGCGTGGAGATCATCTCACGTAGCTATGTGTATGTGGAGGATGTAATCTCAATCCGCACTCGAGTGGTCCTGTTCCGTCGTAGATGCCTCTATGTTTACGGGCTTGAATCCCATGGAAATTCATGATCCAGCACTCATCGGTGAGACATAGGGGGTATGCGGCACCCCATATTTGGGTGTACCATGATGTTTGGATACTTGATGAGTTGCATTGCTTACTAGAGCTTGTTTTCTTGGCCCGTAGATAGATCTAGCTGGGCCATATCTTTTTATGCGAATCTCAGCGGATCGCGTCGGCTTAATGTGTGCGCGCCCTTTTCACGCCTCTATCTTGGCCATGGGGTTGTTCACCCGACCGGTGGTTTTATTTTTTCGATTATTGGGCTCTAAGGCCTCCTCATCAAATTCCAGCAGTAATTTTTCGCTTTGGATAGCTTCTTTTTCGCGACTATCGCCAGATTTGTTCAGGTGTTGAGTACTTTGCTCCATCTAGTTCTCTGAGTGCATCTTCCGATGTTTTGAGCTCCGCTTCGCTTTTTCAGGCTACGCGCAGGGCGATGGCGAGCCTTTTGTGGAGGTTCTTCGCTGCCCGTAGCTTGTCCGGCGTGAGGTCGTCCGGATCGTTATCTTCGCCGGGACGGGTTGTTTATCCAAGTTGCCCTATTCGGACGGGTTGCTCGATGGCATGTTCGTCCGTCTGGTTTGCCTATCTCTATGGCTGGATGCCTGATAGCTCTTTGCCGTCGGTCCGGGGTTGGAGATGGTAGCTTACGCCGCCGCTTTGATCGCTGAGAGAACGATCCTCGCTGCGCCCCTTTGTTCCTCGTCATCTTTTCTTTTAGGTGTGTCCACCATGTATACGTAAATGAGATGGGGTGGTTGTCCAGCGCCCTATAGGCGCTGGTCCTCGCTAAATTCCTACATCATCGCCCATCTGGCCGATGTTCCGGAGTCGAAGTCGAGTATCTTAGGTTAAATGAACGACAAAGGCTATGAAGTGGGTGGTGGGTGGGCTTTGAATTTCTTACGCCGTCAGATCCCAACCTTGCCGACTATAGTCCGGCCAGGGCTCTCTCGATAAAGAGAGAGACTTTAGTGAATTCATGATGTCGCCGAAGGGCGAGTCTTTGAAAGATGTCCGGCGCGGTGAACTCCATGATCGGGCGCCCAATCGGATTCGATTAGCGAGGGGACGCGGAGGTTTCGAGAGTTCGGAGAGGAGTCCGCACTTTGGAGTGTGAGGCCATGCAGAGGACAAGGCTGGTGTTCGCCTCGATCACCGTAGGTGCAAAATAATGGGCGCAGGATCATAATCCATGTGATATGTTGCTTTTCCTATGTAGGTGGCGAAGTGTCCAGGTGGCTAGCGGATGATGAATTGCCGAGCTAAGCGGCAACTTGACATGGCAGGATGCCGACATCGCACTTGTCAACAAGACAGCGAGTCCCAAGGTATCGATTTCTCCGACACACTGGTAAGGGGCTTGATGCCCATGCCTTACAACATGTATGCTTGATGCGATGGTGCGCTGCCATGGAGAACCTTGGGAACTTCTGCCCGAGCCAAAAACAGGCAGGGAAAAGTGATCGGTTGCCTTAAAAGGCGGCGAAGAGTGAAAGCCGAACAGGCTGCTCCTTTCGAAGCAAGAAGGAAATGGCGAGATGGCTATGAAATTGAAGGATCTTGCCGACCGCTGCAAGCTTCTTGAAAAGAAGATCGGTGAACGGAAGGACCTGCGGAAGGCCTCTACGAGGCCAGGATGCTCGCTCTCGATGAGAGCTATGAAGGAGGACTCGTCGGGCCGCGAATATCGCTGAAAGCCCTTTATCTTGCGGATGAAGTTCGGGATCCTAAATATGCTCCGTTGGACGGTTGTGGAGTCACGTGGACACTTACCGGACTGGCGGCGAGTCGCTGAATGGCGGCGAACACTTCGAGATCAAAAGGATCGAAGTGGAAAAACTTTTTGTCGCGATACACAATCAGGCGCCACTTCCATTAACCGATCGTTTGGCGCGCTGGAAGCTGAATAGGTTATCCGGACTCACCATGAAGTATATACGAGTCATCTGTGGCGGAAAGGCCCGAGCCGAAGAGTTATTTTAGCAGTGCGGCAATTCCTTGGTGTGGTGCATATCAATGCAATGAAGAGGTCAGCGTGCATAGAGGTCGCGGATGGCTCTTGCCGATGTCAAGACATCTTTGGGTGGAGATGAAGGCCACCGATGTTGCATCCCAAGATTAGGAGGGCAGTACTGCGAGCACTATTTTAAGGAAGTTACTGCGAGCGCTCGTTTAATAAAGCGGATGCTCGAAGGATATTATGTTGAATAACATGTATTATTATAAAACAATGTTTGAGAATATAAAGCTTTTTATACTTGTGCCTTCAAAATTAAAATACCTCTGTGCAGCCGTTAATGTATATGTATATATAACACGAAAGATGGCGTGTAAACTTACCCCTTACGCATATAATCGGGGTGTTATGAAAAGCGCATTGCACATGATCCATCGTCTTGGTCCTATAAAGGAGGTGATAGCGCAGCAACTAAAGCTGGACTATAATGCTTTATCACTTTCACTTAGCCATAGGAGTTTGTGATGTGGCTACTATATAGCCCACAGAGCACCGCGCTCACCGAATTGGGCGTGTGTGCTGGCGAAACAACCCTTCGTTAATGCGGAGGAATCCTAAAGATTCGGTGGGTCATTGAGTGGTTGACCAGTCTCACGCTATATCATGACGAGTCAGTTTTCGGCTTTCTCTCTTGAGGTGCTCGCTTTGGCGAATCGGGGCACAATGTCGCGATAGTTCTCCTGGTGCCACCTTAGCCGATAGAAGCGGAGCGTAAGGCAGCAAAACACAGGGCGGCAAACCCAACATTTGACCAAAGACATGATTGAACTGATGCATATAAGGCCAAACTTCATGACGCGAACACTCCCAAGGTATTGGTCTTTATGAAAGCGGGCTGAAGAACGCCCTTAGTAATAAGCCCACAGTGTCTAGAATGCAGCAAAATTCGGCGTGGCCACATGCCAAGCGCCAGCCTCCACCTCGGTTATAGCAAGAAACGGGGATGTGTATCAACAAGAGGCAGTTAAAAAGATTTCGAGGTCTTAATCTGAAAATAATCCTTGGAGCAGGTCCCTCTTGCGTCTGCCTGTGTCTCCGTTGTGCCGTATCACGGGCGGGTGTAACGGTGTTCATCTGTAAAGAGAGAACTTAGTTGAAAAAGATTGTGCGAAAATGTCGTTATATTAAATAAACAAAGTACAATTCAAAAATGAATAAAATTGAGCTTTATTGTCTCTTGTTGTACATCGCGGAGCCTTATGCGAGGGTATCGGCTAGTAAGCCCTTTATCTTTCGCGGACTCGTCTAGCCATGTCAGAGTGCGAGCGACTTGTTTAGGTGCTTTGATTAGTGAAGCGGATTAGTGTGTGGCTGTCAAGGCAGCCGCACAATCTTCTGTGCTCGAGGAACACTCGATATTTCCCTTTAATGAGATGATGCCTCGTGGACCGGGCATTTTAAGTATAAGAGATGCATAATGCGGTATTGCGTTAAAGCGGTAAGCTTGGCGTCGATGAGTGCTTGATAGCTACTTGTAAATGGGGCGATGTGGAAGGTTAGCTTTTCACGGCGGAAGTTGTCGGGTGAGCGAACATAACTTCTAGCAGGAGAAGCACTGTACAATGGGCATCTGGGCTGGCGTTACCCTTGAAAGGAAGTGTTGCTATGGCAAATTGTTGTTGGGTATATCCCCATTTTGCGGATTGTGTCACGATATAGCAGGTTTAGATCACTGCGCCGTCCATTAGGACATGTGTAAAGTGGAGTCCGTCAATTATCGGATCGAATACCAAGGCAGTCCAACCTACGTTCGGATACTTCTAGAGTAATCCTGATGGTGAAGGTGATTGGTTTTAACAACCGTGGCGGGACTCCTGCAGGATAGGCCGTATGGGCGTATCTCTATAAGGCGCCACCCTGTTTTCCTTTTGTCACGTGAAGTGAGTTCTTGTTTGTCTTCTTGTGGGAAATTCTTTTGTTTTGATTGCTCTGCTTGTGGGGTTCGTCATCGTCCTCGCTTGGTGTGTCGAGCCCTTGTGTTCGGCGTTGAGTTTGCTAGATTGCTTGAAGACCCAACAATCTCTGTGGGTATGGCTTGCGGCTTCAGAATCTTGTGGATTTGACATATCTTGTCCAAGATTTTATTTAGGTTAGATAGCTCGTCCTGTTATCCTTGAGGGCAGCTTTTCGGTCTGCCGAGAGCTTTTGAATCCGGCGTTGGTATCGTGCTCTTGGGTTGTTTCCCTTGGCGGCGCTGGTCCTTGCTGCGTCGCGGTTTCCGTTCCATCCTAACCCGGATGTACTTGGGTGCTGCTGCATCTTGCCAACTAG
>JAHIAM010011694.1:0-13854 GCA_021605205.1 Aegilops longissima
AACATGCAACTCAAACCAATCATAGCAATTCATCAATCACCGATAGGACAATGAAATCTACTCAGACATCATAGGATGGCAACACATCATTGGATAATAATATGAAGCATAAAGCACCATGTTCAAGTAGAGGTACAGCGGGTTGTGGGAGAGTAGACCACTTGAATATAGAGGGAAGGTGATGAAGATGTTGGTGAATATAGCGGTGGTGTTGGTGAAGATCGCGGTGATGATGATGGCCCCCGGCAGCGCTCCGGAGCCACCAGAAGCAAGGGGGAGACAGGCCCCCTTCTTCTTCTTCTTCCTTGACCTCCTCCCAAGATGGGAGAAGGGTTTCCCCTCTTGTCCTTGGCTCCCATGGCTTGGAGGGGCGAGAGCACCTCCGAGATTGGATCTATCTCTCTGTTTCTGTGTTCTGTCCTGGCTCTGTTTCACCGTTTCGTGTATATATGGAGATCCGTAACTCCGATTGGCCTGAAACCTTTGCCCAGATCGTTTTCCAAAAATTTGCTTTCTTGCGGCAAAAGAAGAGCATCAACACGCCTTCGGTGTCCCACGAGATGGGGGCGCCCGTGGAGGGTGGCGTGGCCCTCTCGTGGTCACCTCGGTCACCGTTCGCGTTGATTCTTCCTCCCAAAAATCACAAATATTCCAAAATAATTCTCCGTCCATTTTATCCCGTTCGGACTCCGTTTGATATTGGGTTTCTGTGAAACATAAAACATGCAACAAACAGGAACTAGCGCTCAAACCTTTGGATCAATATGTTAGTCCCAAAAATAGTATAAAAAGTTGCCAAAAGTATATAAAAGTTGTAGAATATTGGCATGGAACAATAAAAATTATAGATCTGACGGAGCGTATCAGCATCCCCAACTTAATTCCTGCTCGTCCTCGAGTAGGTAAATGATAAAAAATTTTTGATGTGGAATGCTACCTAGCATAATCTTGATCATATGTCTAATCATGGCATGAATATTAAGACACGAGTGATTCAAAGCAATAGTTTATCATTTGAAATAAAAACTATAATACTTGGCGTACTAATAAAGCAATCATGTCTTTTCAAAATAACAAGGCCAAAAAGTTACCCTACAAAATCATATAGTCGCTATGCTCCATCTTCACCACAAAAATATTCACATCATGCACAACCCGATGACAAGCTAAGCAATTGGTTCATACTTTTAAGCGCTTAGCTTTTTCAACCCTCACGCAATACATGGCGCAAGCCATGGATATAGCACTATAGGTGGAATAGAATATAATGATGGAGGTTATGTGGAGAAGACAAAAAAGGAGAAAGTCTCACATCGGCGGCTAATCAGCGGGCTATGGAGATGCCCATCAATTGATGTGTGGCCTTGGGTGATTACGCTCTGATAATCCCGCTAATGATCTCACGTCACCTTAGTTCTTGTGGATAAACTTCGCTAGTTGAAACCTGTTAATTCAAATTCAATATCAAGCAAGCAATAAAATAATTTTGAATATTAAAACTAAAGTGTTGGTGGTTCCAAATAATTCATAAGTAATTATGGCGGAGAAACCACATTTTATAAAAGGTTTAAATGCACTTAAGTAATTAAGGTAGAAGGTAAAACAATTACTTAAATGCTTTTAAAAATAATAAACTATTACAAACCATTTTATTTTTGAAGAGCTAAATTATTGGTGGCAAAGGCACAATTTGTAACACTAAATTAGGTGCCACTTTTGTAATTTTGTAAAGCTAAAATAAATGAGGAACTAAATTTAAACAGTAAAAAGAAAAGAAAAAGGAAAAAAGGCAAAAACAAAAAAAGGCCCCCCCTTTGGGCCACCAGCAGCGCGGCCTACCAGGCCGGCCCACGACCCAGGCCGCCCCCGCCTATAGGCCACCCCTCCCACCCCAAACCCTACTGCTCCCTTCGCCCGATCCCATGGATCGATCCCCTCTCCCCTCCCGATGGATCTGGATCGGGCGGTTGCCCGACCCGTCGACGCCGCCTCGCCGGCCCCGACCGCCCTCCGCCCCGCGGCGCCCCTCCGCGCGCCTCGTCGCCGTCCTCCTCGCCTCCTTCCCCTCCCGATCTGGCGCCTGCGCGCTCCCCAGCGATGCCACCCCGCCTCGCCTGGCGCCTGAGCCACCTCGCGGACCACCGCCCGCAGCCTCCCGCCCGCCTCCTAGCAGTGCGTCACCGACCCTGACAGCAACCCTCCTGACCCAGAACCCCCACAGTGGCTTCTCCCCTCGGGCCCTCGCACCCTCTCTCTCCCGTCGCTCGCCAGCGCCGCCCGCCAAGTCCGCCACCCCCTCGCGGCCCCACTCCCCAGCGCTCCCCCCGCGTTTTCTTTCTCCCCGATCCAATCCGGATTGGGCTTCTGGCTTACGGCACCCCTCGCGCGTCCTCACCCTCCCTTTCCTGGACGGAGGGGCCCCCCGTCGTCGCCACGCTCCCGCCGCCCTCGCTGCCTCAGGCCTTCGCCCCAAGTGGCGCCCGGTCCCTCATCGCCCAGCCGTCGTCCGAGCCTCGCCCGCCTCCTCATCTCACGCCGTGCTCCCTGCGTCCACCTCCGCCCGCTCCTCTTGCGGCCCTGCTCGCCCGCCCTGCCCGCGCCCGTCATGCCAGACCCTGGCGCTGGCGGCGCGATCGCTCGGCCCTCACGGTCAGGCGCCCGCACCGTGCAGATAAAACCGCACACCGGTTGGCCCAATGAGCCACTGCCGGTGGGCCTCCCCCACCACAGGAATGTTTAAAAAGAAAAAAGGAAATAAAGGTAAAATGATTAATAAAATTAATAATTAATTAATTAATTACTAATGAATTAATTAAGTTAATTATCGGGTTAATCAATTTAATTAACTAGTTTAATTAAGCGTAATTAATTAACCTAACCCTAATTAACCTAATTAGAGGATGGCAGGTGGGTCCCCGGACCCACATGTCGAGGGTACTTCATCAACCCTGTTGGTGATAACGTCGGCATGACATCATCTGATGTCATAAATACATTCGAAATTAATTTAATAATTAATTAAATTAAGATATTAATGAAATCTTTTAAAAATCATATCTTTTAATCCGTTCCGGTTAAAATGTTTTCAACATGAAAGTTGCTCGAGCGGCGAGGCGAATCCGGATCGCGTTCGTTCGTCCCTACCTCTAACCTATCGAACCTGCAAACTTTCTTCTCGGTTCATCATCCGGGCGTCGGGAAGAAAACTTTCCGGATGTTTCCCCCCCGATGTCGCCTAGTGCTGCGTTAGAACACGTCTAGCACATGCATTGTCTGTTATGCACCACCTATGTATTTCTGTTTCTTCCCCTCTTCTCTCCGGTAGACCAGACCGATCTGATGCCCTGTGATCGACTCGTCACCGGCGACCCCTCTCTTTGCCGGAGCAACCGGAAAGCCCCCCTTGATCACCATATATAGCCTCTCTTCTCTATCTTGCTTGCATTAGGTAGTGTAGCATATTCTTGTTTTGAATACTCCTATCTTTGCATGCTTTGTCCTTGTTACTACATTGTTACCTTACGCAATCCTATATTAGTATAGGTTGCTAGTACTTTCATCTGGCCCTACATCCTTGTCCGTCTGCCGTGCTATACTATCGGGCCGTGATCACTCGGGAGGTGATCACGGGTATATCTATACTTGTACACTATTACATTACATTATCTTGTTAGGAGATGGGTGAAAGGCGGTGGCTCCATCCGGTGAGGTGGGCCGGGTTCCCGGCCCCATTACTTTATGGCGGGCGGCAGGGCGGTTGAGACCGCCTAGGAGAGGTGGGCCTGGCCCTGTTGGCGTTCGCGGTCCTTACGCAACGAGGTCTTGGTATTTGATCGGGTTGGCTCTGAGCTTATCGCACTAACCATCTCGGGGAGTAGTTATGGGTATCCGCGTCGTGGTATCGGCCAAACACTTGGCGTCGGCAGAAGGCGGCGCCCGGATTGGTGGAGCCTGTTAGGCTGAGTGCCTTCCGGCCGCCCTATAGCGTCTTGAGTGTGCTCGGGCGATGGGCCCGGACCCTCGGGCAAGGTTTGAAGCGTGTTGGCCTCTGTTGTGCCTAGGTGGGGCTGCGGCGTGTTGATCTTCCGGCGGGCATGACCGGAAAGTGTGTCGGCCAAATGGGATCAAGCGTCTTGGGTAAGATGGTGCACCCTGCGTGATTAATCTATTGGATGGCCGTGATCTTGATAGGGGCGACTTGGGTTGTACCTTGAGCTTATGACAACTAGAACCGGATACTTGATAAAACACACCCTTCCAAGTGCGGATACAACGGTGGTCGCTCTCGCTCGGGGATATGGCGGGGATTGCGGGTAGGATTATTGCTATATGATGTTACTTGGAGGACTTCGATGTCCTCTTACGCTTTGCAAGGCGGTGTCGAGCGTAGTCTTCGTTAAGACTAACTATCCCCTCTTATTACGGCATTCTGCAGTTCAGTCCTGATATGGCCCTTTCACATATATCCATGCATATGTAGAGTAGGCTCCTTGCTTGCAGTACTTTGGATGAGTACTCACGGTTGCCTTGTTTCCCCTTTCCCCCTACCCTACTCGATTGCGCAACTAGATGATGGAGCCAGGTGGGGCGCCTCCGCCTATGGCGACTACTACTCTGGGCGCCTACTACTCGTGCAGCCCGGCCGACCGGGGTGACTTAGGAGGATCGAGGCGGGAGGCCTGCTCCTCTTCGTCTGTATCCCGGTTTGTGCTAGCCATCTTATGGCACCTTGTTTAACTTATTCGTACTCAGATATTGTTGCTTCCGCTGACTTCGTCTATGATCGAGCACTTGTATTCGAGCCCTCGGGCCTGGCTTGTATTATGATGCTTGTATGACTTATTTTATTGTAGAGTTGTGTTGTGATATCTTCCGTGAGTCCTTGATCTTGATCGTAACATTTGCGTGCATGATTAGTGTCGATTGAATCGGCGTCTGAGATTAATTCGAGCCAGGTTGCTGTGAATCCCCTTCCCACTCCTTGGCGGTCGAGTCTAGACATTGCAAAAACTTTTACTAACTTGGCTGTGTGCCTTACGGGCCCCATCGCCATTGGGTGGTATTACGATCTTTTACTCCTCGATCTTTACTCGGGATTCTGAACTCTCTTCTATTGGGTTAAATGAATTTGCTAAAAAAAACTAACTTTAGGTTCTCCAAGTACTTTCTCCGGAGAACCCCTCACTTCAGATGATAAATGCGCTAATGGAAGATTCCGATGATACTCTCGATGTTCTCTCGAGGCTTTGTGCCCATCACTTTCTATTCCGACCACCGATAAATCCGTATGGATAACTACTTACACTTGCCATTCCATGGTCATCCCCATTGATCTTGTTATTACAAGATACCCGAAGTTTTCTCTATTGTTCCAAGAATACTTTGTGCCTCTTGCCTAGCAGTTCTTGTCACATGAATACCCTTATAAATCCTCGCACTTGTCGAGTATCCGCTCATCCCAATTGTTCATGTGTTTCACAAAGTCTTCAAAATAATATTCGATCTTCGAGAATCCTCTGGAGCCTTTGGCTCTTGAAATTCTTAACTTGCTTGCATTATGGTTAATCCCATAAGTCTCGTAGTCATATTGACATTCCTTGTCATTATCATTTTGAGTCTGTTGACTCAATATGTTTCGAATACCATAATCATCATTGATCCTTATAAATTACCTTTACGGCTGAGCTGCCATTCTTTTAAGCTGGAATTGGTTCTCGACCAATCCAATTGTCGATTGATTGTACCCTAAGGCTATTCAACTTATCCATCCCTAATTAGAGCATTGCTTGATCCCTTGATTTGGAATAATAATTCCTTTGCATTTGACAATTGAGTTAGTCAGTTGTTTCTATAATTTGATCTCCTTGCATTCTTCTTCCTCTAGTTAAATCTTGATGCTCACGTCGGACCCTTTTGGACCATCAGGTCCATTATTGGATTTCACCCGTCAGCATCCTTCATATTCAACAACCTTGTGAGCCTTTCCTCTGATACATAATGCCTTTGGTAAATTGTATCCTCTGCTTTCTCAACCATGCTCTCGCCTTGAGCTTGAGTTAATTATTTCTAAAGATTACGGTATATGATTCCAAGAAGCCCTATGGGTTGAACATATGCCTTCACTAAACCGTGTGAACCGAAAGTTTTCACGAGTCATACTCATCGGTATTTCACGGTACAAACTTTCAACACTAATGCCTTTATCAAGCGAAGTGAATGGAAGGTTATACATTGAAGAAGTGGGAGTCGACCTTGAACTTTGTGTTCATGCCCATGGACACGATGTAGATCCTATCATGGAAACTTCTTGTAATAATAACTATTTTCTTGATAAATATCATCTGGTATACGTGATTTGATCCTCTGCAACCGTGGTTCCGACCATGTTGTTCTCCTTGATTCTATTTCTCGGACAAGTTAGAGTACTTGTCTTCTGAACATTACCCAGTCCAACCTCTACTTTGATCGTGTTGAGTGTTACCCCGGTATCTCGAGATTATCATGGAACTGCATAACTTCTTATGAGTTCTTCATCAAGTACTACATTCTCACTGATTCCAATTTTTCACGGGCTCTAAGTTATTAAACACTCAAAGGGCACCGATAACTGAATCGAGTCCGCCTTTGCGATTCAACAACTCTTAGTAATCTTCTATTGCTTACGAGTTTGTACTCGATCGTGCCATTCCTAGCCCGATCGGCTCATTATCGAGCTAATTTTAAGCTGTGCTACCGGTCCTTCTTCTCGGAGCACAATTTTCGACGATGAACTAACCTTCGTCGATTCTCATCGTCATATCATTTACGCCTTGAACAACAAGCTTGGTCGAGTTTGTGTCATACCCTTGGTTCCAATAACCTTTCACCTCATCATTACTTTGACTTGATGTAAATGCGCGATCGATTACATCTTCATGAACTCTCGCGACAAAGGTGTCGTGATCATCACACATTCTGAGCTCATCCGGGATATCAATTGAATTCATGATGAGAAATACCATCCTTGCCCTCGATGAATTGTATCATCGCCGACCACTTTATTGCCTTCCACCAACACAAGCTTGTTCATGTTTGGTGTTATACCTTGAGTTCCTTGCTACCCAGCAATTGTTCTTCTTTACCTTGGAGTATTACCATCCTTTATGTCAAGAATGTTACGAGATTTGTTCCACCTCTTGAGAATTCTTGACATAGAAATACTTCTCACCATCACCATTCCTTCTTGGTCCCGTGTTAATTCCAACAAATGCATGGTGTTGTTTGGATTCTTTCCTTCTAGCAACCCTATTTTTTAAGTTAATGGTCGAAGGTTCATTCTTAGGCTATCGATTATTGAATCACCATTACGACATTGGTCGTGCAACCCAACCCATCAGGGCACCTTTCAACCAATGTTTACTTGTTATGTTTTCCTCGAGCATACTTCCTTATATCATTTGATCGACAAATGTTATCTCCTTGTTCACTTAATTGTGGAAGTCCATCTTTTGGGAATCTCGGTGAATTGCCGTTGAGTTCACGAGACACCTCCTTGTCCTCTCCTTGGGTTAATGATGGACTCTTGTTAACGAAATCACTTCATAGTTCATTTCCCGAGAATCTTACAATGTCATCTCGTCAATTTCGTTGCACCTTTTCTTCTCGGTATCCTAAGTCGAGGTATCCACGACACCAATCGGATCTGAATCTCGGTCGGATATGATGGTTGGGACAACTTTCAAGAGTTATGATGTTGATCCTTTGATGACCGGTAGCATGATGTCATGCCTAGCACCCCATTTGGAGGACCTTATCATTATAGTTTCCTTTTCGAGCAAGGTTATCCGTTCATCCATGAGGAAATTGTAAGACTTATTCTACAAGTTATTCTGATGGATCCCGTGATTCCAAAGTCTGATCTTCACACGAAGACCATGTCAATGCTATCTCGAAACATGTACGTGGTACTCTGATTTTCAACAAGAACATTGAAGCCCAATGCTAAATGTTTCTTGCTCAATTATCCGAACACCGTTGTATGGGTAATGTCATGAAATTTCTCTCCCTTACCTAAAGGGTTTGCTACATTATCTCCTGTCATGGATATCTTGCTCTACTTGTCCTTGGGAAGGATATACCCTGAAATATGTGTTTAAACACATTTTCCTTTCCATTATTCATTTAACCTAATGATCACATTTTCCTTTCCATGGATCTGTTTGACCCTCCTTGGGATATATATAATCTAGCGGTGATAATCCCACAGCAGGTAAGCACCTCGTCGTACCACTCTGTAAGTAAGACCCTATTACTATTGTTGATGTCATTCGGTAACCACGGTGGGCGAGAACCTTGCCTATTGGTCCGCCTCGTTCAGCGAGCAGGAAAATGGTTGTCCTACCTTTGGTACCTATGTTGTTGCCGACATGACCCTCGAGACTCTCCTCGGACATGCCTAGCTTACATGATGCGTGCAAGATATCACCAACCTTTCTACTTTTAACCACATGGTGGGCCCATAACCCAGTTTCACAGGATCGAAACCTGACTCCCTGTACCCCCCTATTCCCAAAGTTATTCCTCCGCGTGGACTCGTATGTAATTCACGGGCCACCGTCATAGTGATCTATTACGGTATCGGGCGCGATACTTACTCTCGCTACTCTGAACCCCTTCTCACCGCTTGAAGCCTATTATGGTACCTTCGTACCTTACTCTCGAGGTATTTCAAATGTTCAACTCGAGAGCTAATCTTCTCTAATTCATGGGTTAGCCCAGTTGTTTCCCTTAAAAGCATTATGTCGTAGTGAGCTGCCCTTACCTTTCGTAAATGCGATGGAGTTCGAGAAGAAATGATGACAAGTTTATCATGATGCATCGGAATAAAGGATTGAAGACATCAGCGGAAGGATTAACTTCTTGAGAAGATCCGTTAGATTATCTTAACGGACCTTTCCCCTTGCTCCCCTCTTAAATCTCGGGCGAGATTTCTTGTAATGGAGGAGAATTGTGGCCTTGGGGTGATTACGCTCTGATAATCCCGCTAATGATCTCACGTCACCTTGAGTTCTTGTGGATAAACTTCGCTAGTTGAAACCTGTTAATTCAAATTCAATATCAAGCAAGCAATAAAATAATTTTGAATATTAAAACTAAAAGTGTTGGGTGGTTCCAAATAATTCATAAGTAATTATGGCGGAGAAACCACATTTTATAAAAGGTTTAAATGCACTTAAGTAATTAAGGTAGAAGGTAAAACAATTACTTAAATGCTTTTAAAAATAATAAACTATTACAAACCATTTTATTTTTGAAGAGCTAAATTATTGGTGGCAAAGGCACAATTTGTAACACTAAATTAGGTGCCACTTTTGTAATTTTGTAAAGCTAAAATAAATGAGGAACTAAATTAAAACAGTAAAAAAGAAAAGAAAAAAGGAAAAAAGGCAAAAAAAAAAAAAGGCCCCCCCTTGGGCCACCGGCGCCAGGGACCCTAGGGCCGGCCCACCGCCCCGAACCTATAGGCCACCCGCTCCCACCCCAAACCCTACTTGCTCCCTCCCCTTGGCAGATCCCATGGAATCGATCCCCTCCCCTCTCCCGATGGATGGATCAGGCGGTTGCTCGACCCGTCGAGCGCCGCCTCGCCCGCCTGACCGCGCCCTCACGCCCCGCGGCGCCCCTCCGGCGGCCTCGTCGCCGTCCTCTCGCCTCCTTCCCCTCCGATCTGGGCGCCTCGCCCAGCTCCCAAGCGATGCCACCGCCCCGCCCGCCCTTGGCGCCCGACCACCTCGCCGGACCACGCCGCGAGCGCCTCCCGCCCGCCTCCTAGCAGTCGTCACCAGCGTGACAGCAACCCTCCTGGACCCGCGAACCCCACTGAGCTTCTCCCCCTCGGGCCTCGCACCCTCTCCTCTCCTGTCGCTGCCGGCCGCCCGGCCAAGTCCAGCCACCCCTCGCGGCGCCCCCTCCCCGGCGCTCCCCCACGCGTTTTATTTCTCCCCGATCAATCCGGATTGGGCAGGCCTAACTCGGCACCCCTACGCGGCGTCCTCACCTCCCCTTTCTGGACGGGAGGGCCCCGCCGTCGTAGCCACGCGCCTTGCCCGACCCGCCGCCCTTGTTGCCTCCATGGCGCTTCGCCCCAGTGGCGCCCGGTCCCTCATCGCCCACGTCGTCGGGCCTCGCGGCCGCCTCCTCATCTCCGCCGTCGCTCCCTGCGTCCCGCCTCTGCCGCTCCTCTTGCGCGCCCTGCCGTCGCCCGCCCTGCCAGCGGCGTCGCCGTGACCGCCTCATGCAGCTGTCTCGCGTCCGCTCGGCCCTCACCGGGTCGAGCGCCCGCTTCACCGTGCAGATAAAACCGCACACCGGTTGGCCCAATGAGCCTGCCGGTGGGCCTCCCCACCACAGGAATGTTTAAAAGAAAAAAAGAAATAAAGGTAAAATGATTAATAAAATTAATAATTAATTAATTACTAATGAATTAATTAAGTTAATTAATCAGGGTTAATCAATTTAATTAACTAGTTTAATTAAGCGTAATTAATTAACCTAACCTAATTAACGTAATTAGAGGATGAGGTGGGTCCCCTGGACCCACATGTCGAGGATTGACTTCGATCAACCCTGTTGGTGATAACGTCGAGCATGACATCATCTTGATGTCATAAATCATTCGAAATTAATTAAATAATTAATTAAATTACAGATATTAATGAAATCTTTTAAAATCATATCTTTTAATCCGTAATCCGGATTAAAATGTTTTCAACATGAAAGTTGCTCGAGCAGCGAGGCGAATCCGGATCCTGATCCGTTAAATCCGCCACCACCTCGACCTCTCAGACCTACAAACTTTCTTCTCCGGTTCATCATCATGCGACGGCCAGGAAAACTTTCTGGATGTTTCCCCCTTAGCGATATCGCCTAGTGCTGCGTTAGAACACGTCTAGCTTACTGTCATTGTCTGTTATGCACTTGCGCTATGTATTTCTGTTTCTTCCCCTCTTCTCTCCGGTGAACCCAGAGACCGATCTTGATGTCACGTGATCGACTCGTCATGGCGACCCCTCTCTCTTGCGAGCAACAGGCAAGCCCCCTTGATCACGGATATCGCCTACTCTTCTCTATCTTGCTTGCATTAGAGTAGTGTAGCATATTCTTGTTTTCGAGATACTCTATCTTTGCATGCCTTTGTCCTTATTATACATTTGTTACCTTACGCAATCCTATATGCTTAGTATAGGTTGCTAGTACTCATCTGTGGCCCTACATCCTTGTCCGTGCTGCGTGCTATACTATCGGGCCGTGATCACTCGGGAGGTGATCACGGGTATATCTATATCTTGTACACTATTACATTACAGTAGTGCTTGTTAGGAGATGAAATTTGAAAGGACAGGTGGCTCCATCCCGGTGAGGTGGGCCTGGGTTCCCGATACCTTGATTACTTTATGGCGGAGGCGGCAGGGCAGGTTGAGACCGCCTAGGAGAGAGTGGGCAGCCTGTTAGGCGTTCGCGGTCCTTAACCAGCTTACGAGGTCTTGGTATTTGATCGGGTTGGCTCTGAGCTTATCGCACTAACCATCTCGGCGGGAGTAGTTATGGGTATCCGGCGTCGTGGTATCGCGAAGCACTTGGACGTCGGCGCGGGCGGCTAGCCGGATTGGGCATGGAGCGCTGTTAGGCTAGGTGCGCTTCGGCCGCCCTACTTAGCGTCTGGTGTGCTCAGGCGATGGGCCCGGACCCTGGCGGCAAGGTTTGAACCGGCGTGTTGGCCTCTCTGTTGTGCCTAGGTGGGGCTGCGGCGTGTTGATCTTCTGCGGCGGGCATGACCGGAAAGTGTGTCGGCCAAATGGGATCAAGCATCTTTGGGTAAGATGGTGCACCCTGCGTGATTAATCTATTCGGATAGCCGTGATCTTGATAACGGGCGACTTGGAGTTGTACCTTGAGCTTATGACAACTAGAACCGGATACTTGATAAAACACACCCTTCAAGTGCGGATACAACCGGTGGTCGCTCTCGCTCGGGATATGGCGGGGATTGCGGGTAGGATTATTGCTATATGATGTTACTTGGAGGACTTCGATGTCCTCTTACTTTGTTGCAAGGCAGGTGTCGAGCGTAGTCTTCGTTAAGACTAACTATCCCCTCTTATTACGGCATTCTGCAGTTCAGTCCTTGATATGGCCTTTACATATATCCATGCATATGTAGTGTAGCTCCTTGCTTGAGTACTTTGGATGAGTACTCACGGTTGCCTTGTTCCCCTTTTCCCCTACCCTACTCGATTGCTGCAACTAGATGATGGAGCCGAGTGAGCGCCTCCGCCTATGCGACTACTACTGCGGCGCCTACTACTACGTGCAGCCCGGCGGCGACCGGGAGTGACTTAGGAGGATCCAGGCGGAGGCCTGCTCCTCTTCGATCTGTATCGGTTTGTGCTAGCCATCTTATGGCACCTTGTTTAACTTATGCGTACTCAGATATTGTTTCTTCCGCTGACTTCGTCTATGATCGAGCACTTGTATTCGAGCCCTCGAGGCCCTGGCTTGTATTATGATGCTTGTATGACTTATTTTATTGTAGAGTTGTGTTGTGATATCTTCCGTGAGTCCTTGATCTTGATCGTACACATTTGCGTGCATGATTAGTGTCTGATTGAATCGAGCGTCACATGATATCATCTGAGGGTAGGGATTGCCATGAAAGCGGATGCACTAAGAGCTATAAGTGTATGAAAGCTAAACAAAAGAAACTAAGTGGGTGTGCATCCAACTTGCTTGCTCATGAAGACCTAGGGCATTTGAGGAAGCCCATCGTTGGAATATACAAGCCAAGTTCTATAATGAAAATTCCCACTAGTATATGAAAGTGACAACATAAGAGACAATCTATATGAAGAACATGGTGCTACTTTGAAGCACAAGATATGACTCACTACATGAAGAACATGGTGCTACTTTGAAGCACAAGTGTGGAAAAAGAGATAGTAGCATTGTCCCTTTTTATATATTTTTGCGGGCTTCTTTGGCCCCATTTTTTTATTTAGGCTTCGTTGGCCTCTCTTTTTTTGGGACAATGCTCTATTAATGATGATCATCACACTTCTATTTACTTACAACTCGATATTACAACTCGATACTAGAACAAAGATATGACTCTATATGGATGCCTCCGTGATGTGCAGGGATGTGCAATGATCTAGCGTAGAAATGACATAAAAAACCGGACAAGCCATTGCGGTTGGGTTCAGCGAGACCCTTGAGGTTGAACAACTTGGGGTCTGCGTGGAGATCTTTCCCCTACCAGCTCACGCGAGAATGGATTGCGAGGATCTAAACTAGAGGCGATTAACAACACAAGGGACACGACTTTTATACTGGTTCAGGCCACCGTTGTGGTGTAATATCCTACTCCAGTGTGTGATGTGGTGGATTGCCTCAGGGGGCTGTTGATGAATAATACAAAGGAAGAACAGCCTCACGAGGGGCTGTTCTTGAGTTGGTGCGATGAACTGCTTGGGTGAGTTCGATCGCCTCTCTCTCTCTCTCTGGTAGGGCTCTGTTCGATTATCAGATCCCTCTACTCTGTGGTGGCTAGTCCTATTTATAGAGGGAGGCCCTGGGCCTCTTCCCAAATAATGAGCGGGAAGGCGCAACAATTGGCCATTTGAAGGGAACATCGATACACTTATCTTGACTAAAGTTGGTCTCCGGCTGCTAAAGGCTCAGCGGTGGCCGTCTTAGGCTCCGATGACCTCCGTCCTGCCGTCCTGCTGGTCTTGGTCTTGTTACACGAAGCGGTAACCTTTGCACGATGCCTGCCCGCTTGCCTCCTTTGCACCAAAGGGAAGCGAGGACACCTCACCC
>JAHIAM010011698.1:0-12728 GCA_021605205.1 Aegilops longissima
CGATTGGGACCCCTATCCGAGATCCGCCGGTTTTGACACCGACAGTGCGCCTCCCTGCCTTGTGGCCGCCTCGTTGCTTTCTTGACGTCCACTCCAAGTCTCCTAGATCACGTTTGTTCCAAAAATAACTCTCCCG
Source organism: Aegilops longissima (assembly GCA_021605205.1). NCBI lineage: Eukaryota > Viridiplantae > Streptophyta > Magnoliopsida > Poales > Poaceae > Aegilops > Aegilops longissima. Next base: position 137 of record JAHIAM010011698.1, read on the forward strand.
AAGGTTTCATTCCGTTTGGATTCCGTTTGATATTCCTTTTATGCGAAACACTGAAATAGGCAAAAGAACAACAATTTGCACTGGGCCTCCGGTTAGTAGGTTAGTCCCAAAAATAATATAAAAGTGTATAATAAAGCCCATTAAACATCCAAAACAGATAATATAATAGCATGGAACAATCAAAAATTATAGATCGTTGGAGGCGTATCAAGCATCTAAGCTTAATTCCTGCTCGTCCTCGGTAGGTAAATAATAAAAACAAATTTTTAATGTGGAATGCTACCTAGCATAATTCTCAATGTAATTTTATTTATTGTGGCATGAATGTTCAGATCAAGAAAGATTCAAGATAAAAGTTTAATATTGACATAGAAATTATAATACTTCAAGCATACTAGCATAGCAATCATGTCTTCTCAAAATAACATGGCCAAGAAAGTTATCCCTACAAAATCATATAGTGCTGCTATGCTCTATCTTCATGACACAAAATATTTAAATCATGCACAACCCCGATGACAAGCCAAGCAATTGTTTCATACTTTTGATGTTCTCAAACTTTTTCAATCTTCACGCAATATATGAGCGTGAGCCATGGACATAACACTATATGTGGAATAGAATGGTGGTTGTGGAGAAGATAAAAAGGAGAAGATAGTCTCACATCAACTAGGCATATCAACGGCCTATGGAGATGCCCATCAATAGATATCAATGTGAGTGAGTTTAGGGATTGCCATGCAACGAATGCACTAGAGCTATAAGTGTATGAAAGCTCAACAAAAGAAACTAAGTGGGTGTGCATCCAACTTGCTTGCTCACGAAGAACTAGGGCAATTTGAGGAAGCCCATCATTGGAATATACAAGCCAAGTTCTATAATGTAAAATTCCCACTAGTATATGAAAGTGACAACATAGGGGACTCTCTATTATGAAGATCATGGTGCTACTTTGAAGCACAAGTGTGGTAAAAGTATAGTAACATTGTCCCTTCTATCTTTTCTCTCATTTTTTATTATTTTTTATTTGGGCCTTTTTCTCTTTTTTATGGCCTCTTTTTTTTTTTGTCCGGAGTCTCATCCCGACTTGTGGGGGAATCATAGTCCCCATCGTCCTTTCCTCACTTGGGACAATGCTCTAATAATGATGATCATCACACTTTTATTTACATACAACTCAATACTTAGAACAATATATGACTCTATGTGAATACCTCCGGTGGTGTATCGGAATATGCAATGAATCAAGAGTGACATGTATGGAAGAATTATACTGGTGGCCTTGCCACAAATATGATGTCAACTACATGATCATGCAAAGCAATATGACAATGATGGAGTGTGTCATAATGAACGGAACGGTGGAAAGTTGCATGGCAATATATCTCAGAATGGCTATGGAAATGCCATAATAGGTAGGTATGGTGGCTGTTTTGAGGAAGGTATATGGTGGGTGTATGATACCGGCGAAAGTTGTGCCGTATTAGAGAGTCTAGCAATGATGGAAGGGTGAGAGTGCGTATGATCCATGGACTCAACATTAGTCATAAAGGACTCACATACTTATTGCAAATATCTATTAGTTATCAAAACGAAGTACTACGCACATGCTCCTAGGGGGATAGATTGGTAGGAAAAGACCATCGCTCGTCCCCGACCGCCACTCATAAGGAAGACAATAAATAAATAAATCATGCTCCGACTTCATCACATAACGGTTCACCATACGTGCTTGCTACGAGAATCACATGAAGGGAATATGCCCTAGAGTCTATAATAAAGTTATTATTTTATATTTCCTTATATCATGATAAATGTTTATTATTCATGCTAGAATTGTATTAACCGGAAACTTAGTACATATGTGAATACATAGACAAACAGAGTGTCACTAGTATGCCTCTACTTAACTAGCTCGTTGAATCAAAGATGGTTATGTTTCCTAACCATAGACATGAGTTGTCATTTGATTAATGGGATCACATCATTAGAGAATGATGTGATTGACTTGACCCATTCCGTTAGCTTAGCATTTGATCGTTTAGTATATTGCTATTACTTACTTCATGACTTATACATGTTCCTGTGACTATGAGATTATGCAACTCCCGAATACCGGAGGAACACTTTGTGTGCTACCAAACGTCACAACATAACTGGGTGATTATAAAGGTGCTCTATAGGTGTCTCCGATGATACTTGTTGAGTTGGCATAGATCAAGATTAGGATTTGTCACTCTGATTGTTGGAGAGGTATCTCTGGGACCTCTCGGTAATGCACATCACTATAAGCCTTGCAAGCAATATGTGCCTAATGAGTCAGTTGTGGGATGATGCATTACGGAACAAGTAAAGAGACTTGCCGGTAATGAGATTGAACTAGGTATTGAGATACCGATGATCGAATCTTGGCTAAGTAACATACCGTTGACAAAGGGACCAACGTATGTTGTTATGCGGTTTGACCGATAAAGATCTTCATGGAATATGTAGAAACCAATATGAGCATCCAGGTTCCGCTATTGGATATTGACCGGAAATGAGTCTCGGTTATGTCTACATAGTTCTCGAACCCGTAGGGTCCGCACGCTTAAAGTTCGGTGACGATCGGTATTACGAGTTTATGTGTTTTGATGTAATGAAGGTAGTTCGGAGTCCTGAATATGATCACGGACATGACGAGGAGTCTCAAAATGGTCGAGACATAAAGATCGATATATTGGACGACTATATTTGGACATCGGAATGGTTCGGGTGAGATCGGGAATATACAGAATCAAGGGAGGTTACGGAACCCCGGGAGGTATATGGGCCTTATTGGGCCTAGTGGGAGAGAGGATAAGGGAGCAAAGGAGGGGTTGCCCCCCAAGCCCAATCCGAATTGGGAGGGGGCCGGACCCCCTTTCCTTCCTCCTTCCTTCCCCTTCCTTCTCTCCTAATCCAATTAGGGAAGGGAAATCCTACTCCCGGTGGGAGTAGGACTGCCCTTGGGGCGCGCCTAGGAGGCCGGCCTCCTCCACTCCTTTATATACGGGGGAGGGGGCACCCCATAGACACACAAGTTGATCATTGATCTCTTAGCCATGTGCGGTGCCCCCCTCCACCATAATCCACCTCGGTCATATTGTCATAGTGCTTAGGCGAAGCCCTGCGCCTGTAGCTTCATCATCACCATCATCACGCCATCGTGCTAATGAAGCTCTCCCTCGAAGCTCTACTGGATCATGAGTTCGTGGGACGTCACCAAGACGAATGTGTGCAGATTGCGGAGGTGCCGTACGTTCGGTACTAGGATCGGTCGATCGTGAAGACGTACGACTACATCAACCGCGTTGTCATAACGCTTCCAATTTCAGTCTACGAGGGTACATGGACAACGCTCTCCCCTCTCGTTGCTATGCATCACCATGATCTTGCGTGTGCGTAGGAAAAGTTTGAAATTACTTCGTTCCTCAACAGTGGCATCCGAGCCAGGTTTATGCATAGATGTTAATATGCACGAGTAGAACACAAGTGAGTTGTGGGCGATACTAGTCATACTGGACCGACATTACGCGTACGCTTCACGCGGGGCGGTTCTCTAGGCGTGCCCGCTGCACGGTGGCTGGCGGGTGTCAGTTTCTCCAACTTTAGTTGAATCGAGTGTGGCTACTCCCGGTCCTTGTTGAAGGTTAAAACAGTACATACTTGATGAAATATCATTGTGGTTTTGATGCGTAGGTAAAAACGGTTCTTGCCCAGCCCGTATCAGCCACGTAAAACTTGCAACAACAAAGTAGAGGGCGTCTAACTTGTTTTGCGAGGGCATGTTAATGATGTGATATGGTCAAGACATGATGCTAAATTTTATTGTATGAGATGATCATGTTTTGTAACAAAGTTATCGATTGGCTGGCAGGAGCCATATGGTTGTCGCTTTATTGTATGAAATGCAATCGCCATGTAATTGCTTTACTTAATCACTGAGCGGTAGCGATAGTCGTAGAAGAAATAGTTGGCGAGACGACAATGATGCTACGATGGAGATCAAGGTGTCGCGCCGGTGATGATGGTGATCATGATGATTCTTTGGAGATGGAGATCAAAGGGACAAGATGATGATGGCCATATCATATCACTTATATTGATTGCATGTGATGTTTATCTTTTATGCATCTTATTTTGCTTAGTTCGGCGGTAGCATTATAAGATGATCTCTCACTAAATTTCAAGGTACAAGTGTTCTCCCTGAGTATGCACCGTTACTACAGTTCGTCATGCCGAGACACCACGTGATGATCGGGTGCGATAAGCTCTACATTCACATACAGCAATTGCAAGCCAGTTTGCACCACAGAATAGTCGGGTTAAACTTGCGAGCCTAGCATATCAAGATATGGCCTCGGAACCTTTGAGACCGAAAGGTCGGCGTGAATCATATAGTAGATATGATCAACATAGTGATGTTCACCATTGAAAACTATTCCATCTCCGTGATGATGGGACATGGTTTAGTTGATATGGATCACGTGATCACTTAGATGATTAGAGGGATGCTATCTAAGTGGGAGTTCTTAAGTAATTTGATTAATTGAACTTTAATTTATAATGAACTTAGTACCTGATAGTATTTTGCATGTCTATGTTATTGTAGATAGATGGCCCGTGTTGTTGTTCGTTGAATTTTAATGCGTTCTAGAAAGCTAAGTTGAAAGATGATGGTAGCAACTACGGACTGGGTCCATAACTTTAGGATTATCCTCATTGCTGCATAGAAGAATTACGTAATGGAAGCACGCTGGGTATAAAACCCACCCAGAACAGCGCTAGATGTTATGGCGTCTGGCGAGAGCAAAGGCGATGACTACTCGATAGTTCGGTGTGCCAAGCTTTCTGACTTACACTACAAAAAAAAGACACATCCGTGACATTTTGGGTCGAGCAATTTTTTTCATCATACATATGACACTTCTATAGCGATAATTGTGACAAAACCGGTATCATCATAGATGTCGTGGCCTCCTACTTCTATGACAAAAAATCATGACGGAAAATGGACTTTTCGTCCTAAGCGGGCGGAGGCGCTTGCTACATGACATTCTTTGGGCCGTCCATGGCGGAAAACCGTGGTAGAAGCGAGGGAGGAAAATTTGAGGATTTGCATTACGGTGGGAGGTCGGGGGAAGCGTCTGGCGTTCTCTCGTACGTCACGTGCGTGTGTGCGGCGTTGGCTCTAACTAAACCCAGTGAGGCGTTGGGCTCTAAGCGAACCGAGCAATTGCTGTTTGCAGGCTGCGTTCTGACCCCAAGCGATCGATCGATGGTGTTGGCGAACCCGATGGAGCGATTCGCTTATTGCTGCTGGCGAAGGCGATCGATTGGATGAGCAGTGGCGTTGCGGGGGTTGGACGAGCGATGGCGGTGGCGTTGCCTCTGGATGAAACAGGACCCCGTGGTGTGGAGGGCTGGATGAGCAGTGAAGCGGTGGAGGGTGGCCGTGGAGGGTGGTTGAAGCTGGACCCGTGGTGTGGAGAGGCTGGATGAACAATGGGCGGTGGAGGGTGCCGTGGAGGGTGGTTGAACAATAGGCGGTGGAGTGGCAGCGGTGGAGGCTGGATGAGCGAGGAGCCCGTGGAGGCTGGAGGAGGTCGGCGGTAGCCCGTGGAGGCTGGAGGAGGTCGACGGTGGAGATGAAACGGTATCCGTGGAGTCCGTTTTGCGATGCGCCACACCTCGATGAACGGGACCCTCGTTTGACCGTAGGAGGTCCGTTTAGTTCGATTTCGCGATGCGCTACACCCCTCGATCAACGGGACCCCGTTTGACCGTGGGAGGTCCGTTTCCTCCGTTTTGCGATGCGCCACACCTCCCGATCAGCGGGACCCCGTTTGACCGTAGGAGGTCCGTTTCCTCCGTTTGCGTCGCCACACCTCCCGATCAACGGACCCGTTCGAGCGTGGGAAGTCCGTTTCCTCCGTTGTGCGGTATGCGAGCCTCGTTTCCATTGCATGTTTCGTCCAAGCCCTCCCGATGAACACGACCCGCGCATGCATTACGACCCGACCCGGTTGGCTCCCCATGAACACGGCGGCGGCGCTGTTTCTCGTTCGACCCAGCCATATGCGTATGCGATTAGGCATTGAGACCTGCACTGTATGCGTGCGTGGCGTATTTTCTTTCTTGCATGCTCGCCGTTTATGCGTGCGTGTACATGCTACGTGCGGCGCCTCTACTACGACCGTGCGGCGCCTCTACGCCGACCGGTATATGTATTACGTCGACCAGAATAACAACGCTTCGTGCGCAACCGACCAGGTGGGTCGGTATCGGGCACTTCCTTGCTTGAAGATGTAGCGGTGGGTCCCAGCGGTCGAGGGGTGAATCGTTTGTTTTTTGCGGACGCACTTCCTTGAGTGCGAAGATGTAGCTGGTGGGTCTCGGCGGTCGGTAGTCGTTTTTGCGGACGCGCTTCTTTGCATGCGAAGATGTGCTGGTGGGTCCCAGCGGTCGGAAACATTTTTCACGAAATCGGTGGCCCGTCGGTGGGTCCCATTGTCGGTGGAGGAATAATTATTTTGCATGTAATAGGAGGCACTTCCTTGCTGCGGTCGTGGACCCGGTTATCGACCCTCTCCACGTCGGTCCACGTCCGATGGAAGCCATCCCTTGACCACGTTGACCACGCCCTTCCAAGAGCACGAGGCGGTGGACAATGGCAAAACCTCGAAGGGATGGCGGAGCCGGGGAAAGGCAGCATGGATGCCCAGCGTGAAATACGAGGTTCAGCGGTTCAACTGCTGTGTGGTATAAATCGCCCTTGAGAATAACATGGGGTGTGGGTGAGTAGAGGATGGCTGGCCAGCGATGGGAGTAGTAGAGGCGGTGGCGCCTCCGCCGCATCATGAGCGTGACCACGGGAGGCAGGAGCCGCGAGCACGACCGGGCTGGTTTGGCGGTGGAGCAAGAAGACCGAGGTTGATGAAGCACTGCTGTTGGATGGACATCGTCTGTCCTTTGGAGCTAGAATCGTGCATATTGACTAAGTTGACAACGCCCTCCGTCCCCATCAACTTAGTAGGCCCAAAGTCAGCCTGCCACTATCTGGGTCCCAGCTAGCGGGGAGTATTCATTTTTTTATGCGTAATAAGGAGGCACTTCCTTTCTGCGAAGATATAGGCTGGTGGGTCCAGTTGTCATTGACGGTAATGTTTTTCGTGAAATCTGAGAGGCCCTTCGGTGGGTCCCGATGTCGGTGGAGGAATCATTATTTTGCGGCGTAATAAGGAGGCATTTCCTTGCTTTATGACCGTGGACCCAGTATCGGCCTCTCCATGTACATATAACACCCAGTAACTTTCCATATTTGTAACTCAACTCTTGCCATTTTCGGCATTGATATATGATATTCCCTCCGTGGTTGGGGTTTTCTTCATTTTGTTTTTGTCTATGTCATGCATTTTATATCATGTCATCATGTGCATCGCATTTGCATACGTGTTAAGTCTCATGATTCCGAGCATTTTCCCGTTGTCCGTTTTGCAATCCGGCACTCCTATCTCCCGGCGGTCCCTTTTCGTTTTTCGTGTGCGGTACTAAACCTTCTCGAAATGTACGAGGTTTGTCTAGTGGCCTTGGTATACCACCGTGAACCACGGACAAGTTTGGCTCATTTGGAGCTCGTTTGGTACTCAGCGGTTAACTTACTCTCATAAAGGCCTCTTTTAAGTTGCAGCCCAACACCCTCCAAAACAGCCCAATAACCCATCTAAGTCACTTCCATGCTCTCCGTCGTTCGATCCACGATCGTGTGGCGAAAACTACACCTCATTTGGACTCTCTAGCTCCTCATGCCTATTTAAACCGTCCCTCGAAAAATCCGGATCATTCCACCCCAAACCCTAAAATTTCCCACTCCGCGCCCGGACACGTCCGGCGAGCAGAACAGCGTCCGCTTCGCCGCCGCCGATAACCCGGGCGTGCCACGTGCGGCCCGGTCCCAGTTCGCCCCGCGCCCGCGCCTTGAGGCCAGCCACCCGGCCGACCGCGCACCCAGCGGCCCGCGCCCCGCCGCCTCTCCGCCGCCACCTGCGCCGCCGGCGCCTCCGCGCCGGCAGCCGCCTTCGCGCCGCCCCGGCCGCCTCTCGCGCCCGGCGCGCCTCCTCCACCTCGCCGCCGGGCGCCTCGCCGCCCATTGCCCCGCCTCGGATCCCCTCCGGCCGGCCGCTCCTCCCTCCCTCCGGCGAGCTCCTCCACCGCCGCCGCCGCCGCGTCCCGATCGGGTCCCGATCGGATCTGGAGCCCGTTGACTTCTCCCTCTCCATTTTTTTCCTCAAGTTTTTATATCATTGATATTTTGTGCCAATTTCATCGTAGTGTAACTTTGCATCTGTAGGTCCATTTTGCGCGTATAATATATCAAAATGTTCGCCTCAAAGAGTAGATCATTTCATCTCATTGCATCATTTTCATTTGAGCTCATCTTGATGCCCGAAATGCTTTTAGAAGAGGACTATGTGATGTTAGTTTCTGTTTCTTAACAGAACTTGCTCTTTTGTTATTTTTGCCATGATTGATGTGTGCACCCTATGAATTTGAGCCCTACATGTGTTTTGAAATATGCCATGCCATCTTTCCAGGGGTGTATGCCATGTATTTTTGTGATATATGTGGTGACTAGCACAAGCATGCAAAGTAGGTGTCCTGATGTTGCTGTTTTCAGCCCTGTTTAGCTGATATTTTGATGCCATGTTAACTTGATGCTACCGAGAGATCCATGCATATTTTGAGATACTTAAGTAAGGATGTTTTGTAAAACATGTCTTGCTATATCCATACATGCCTTTGTTTGCAATTATGGAGTGCCATAGCTTGAGTCAATCGAGCTCTACTTTTGCTATCAAATGTTTCCTGGCAGATTGTTTAGATGTTATTCAATTTTGCCTAGGTTGTTGTGGTTGATCCATGTATGCTATATTATTGTTCTTGCCATGTATGTCTTCTATGCCATGTCTTCTTGATGTATGTATGCTTAGTTTTTCATATAAGACTCTGTGGTGAGTGCATTGAGCTTGTAAACATGCCTACTTGTTATCAGTTTTTGACATGTCATGTTGCTGAATCTGTTAACGAAACTTTCAATATTGACATGGGTGTTACTATATTTTCTAATCCTTTTTCGCTTATGGTCAGTAAGGGACTTTTGTTCTATGCTTTGATTAGATTCATGCCATGCCATATTTTGCTATTTTAAGTTCCTGTAGCATGTAGTTTTGTTGCTCTGAACATTGCAACCTGATGCTGTTTTTGCCATGTCCAGCCTGATATTTTGTGCACTTTTGCCATGCTTGTTTGAACCTGTTGTGATGTGAACTAGCCGTAGCTCAGTGCTCATCTTTTGTCGAGCATCTTGTGTAGATCACTGCCATGTACTTTGTTGATACGTTTGGGTGCAGTAGCTTAATTTCTTGTTGCTTGCTAAGTGGCATCATGCTGTTAATGGCAGATTTGTGCCATTCTTGTTTTGCTTGTCATTTCCAAACCGTGCATCCGATTCGGTGATCTTTATATCGATTTCAACGAAATCATCTCATCTTTCAGTGGCATACTTGGTTTGCCAAGTTGATGCCTGGTTCATCATTTACCTTCGGGCCTTATCGCATTGCATATCACATCCATATCATGCCATGTTTTGCATCATGTTGATTGTGCATTGCACCGTGATTTATTGTGGTTCCTTTGTTTGTGTTGTTGCTTTGGGTAGAGCCGGAGGCGATGCGTGGCGAGGAACCTGTTGAGAACGCTTACGAGGATCAAGTTTTCGACAACTCTGAGAACATTGCGAGCAAGATGACCATACCCTCGAAATCACTTCTATCTTTGCTATGCTAGTTGCTGCGCTCTTTTGCTATGCCTATGCTCGATGCCTACCACTTGCTATATCATGCCACCCATGTTGCCATGTCAGCCCTAACCATCCTTTTCTAGCAAACCGTTGATTGGCTATGTTACGCTTTGCTCGGCCCTCTTATAGCGCTGCTAGTTGCGAGTGAAGCTGAAGTTTGTTCCTTGTTGGAACATGGAGATGTTGTTCCTTGTTGGAACATGTTTACTTGTTGGGGATATCACAATATATATCTTCTATAATTTAATACATCTATATATTTGGTAAAGGGTGGAAGGCTCGGCCTTATGCCTAGTGTTTTGTTCCTCTTGCCACCTAGTTTCCGTCATACCGGTGTTATGTTCCTTGATTTCGCGTTCCTTACGGTTGGGTGATTTATGGGACCCCTTGACAGTTCGCTTTGAATAAGACTCCTCCGGCAAGGCCCAACTTTGGTTTTACCATTTGCCACCTAAGCCTTTTCCCGGGTTTTCGAGCCGAGGTCATCTTATTTTAAACCCCGGACGGTGCTCCTTGAGTCTTGGCCCAACTGAAGCGATGTCGGCGCCTCTGGCAATCCAGGGTCTATGCCAACTTGCGTCTTGCCCATCCGGTGTGCCACGAGCGAGATATGTGCAGCTCCTATCGGGATTTTCGGCACATTAGGTGGCTTTGCTGGTCTTGTTTTATTCTGTCGAAATGTCTTGTAGTCCGGGATTCGAGATTGATCGGGTCTTCGGTAGAAGAATATCCTTCGTTGACCGTGAGAGCTTATAATGGGCTAAGTTGGGACACCCTGCGGGGTAATATCTTTCGGCCGTGCCCATGGTTATGAGGCAGATGGGAATTTGTTAATGTCGGTTGTAGAAAACCGAAGTTGACCTCAATTATAATACACATCAACGCGTGTGTAACCGTGATGGTCTCTTCTCGTGAGTCGGGAAGTGAACCTGATGTTGGAGTTATGTCGGCGTAAGTAGTTCAGGGATCACTTCTTGATCGCTACTAGTTTCCGGTGTGCTTTGCTCCTCTTCTCGCTCTCTTTTTCTTGAAGTAGCCACCTTATATGCTAGTAAGCACTTGCTGGCTCCACTTTACTACTCTGTCCTTCCTATAAGCTTAAATAGTCTTGATCTGCGGGTGTGAGATTCTTTGAGTCCCGTGACTCACAGATACTTCAAAACAGTTGCGGTGCCGGCGATGCGGTGCAAGTGACTCAACCGAGCTCAAGTGGGAGTTTGGCGAGGCGTGGTCGTTACTATGTGTCTTTTCTGATGATCGATAGTGGTGCCCAGTTGGGACGACGGGATCTGTGTAGCATTTGGGGTATCTTCTTTTATTTTGGTTCCGTGGTCGGACCTTGAGTGTACTACGAATGATGGATGTTTATGTATGTCTTTGTGTGAAGTGGCGTGTAAGCCAACTATGTATCTCTTTCCCTTATGTATTACATGGGTTGTGTGAAGATTACCTCACTTGCGACTTTGCTTTCAATGCGGTTATGCCTCTAAGTCGTGCCTCGACACGTGGGAGATATAGGCGCTGTCGAGGCGTTACAAGTTGGTAATCGAGCCTTCCCGACTTAGAGCCCCCTACTTGATTGTTTCTTTGGCGTTGTTGTGTCTAGAATGGAAAATGTTTTGAGTCTTAGGATTATATATATCGGAGGTAGGATTCTTTTTACTCCCAGTCCTTAAATCGCTCTGGTGAGGTCTCTGGCGTAGAGTTTGACTCTTCTCTTCTCAAATTTTACTAAAATTCTTTTTAGGATCACGTGGGTATCTTGGAATCGTTCAGATGGTTTTGTGCGAGAACATTGTTCTTGGTGCCTCGACATTTAGGGGTTGTGGCGGTGTCCGGGAGTTAAGCTCCAGGTGTTGTCGTCACAATTTTATCGTTCGATTCTGGAATACGAGTTTTGCCGACATCGAAATCTCTTTTGTGCAGTTGTTGGTGAGATAACCTCGATAGCCCGATCTTGAGGCGAGTGGGAGTATTGCCATGACTTGTATAATGGATGTTTTTGAAGGTCGGTACACGATTTCGAGGATTTCTTGGTTATGTGTTGTGGATGGATCTGCTGGATCTAGGTATTGTTAGTTTGGGTGATATATTTTGTGTCCCTGTATCCCCCAACACCAGATTGCATAACCAGAAAGTTTGGGAGTTTATAGGTGGAAATTCTAGTAGCTTACAGGATATTCTTTCCGACGGATGTATGATTTGAGATTGGGGTTCAGCGTCTAGTGGTCCGCCCATTCACGGTCGATTCTGATGGTGTGAGGCGTCTTAAAGAATCCTTGGCTATACTGATTGGGGGCGTCTTGTTTGTCATTCGTGGCGTCCGCTATCGTCGTGTCCGTGTGGGCCCCTACGAACACTTTGGCGAAATCTCTATCATGTGTTTGTTCGGCTCATTCTAGAAGCCAATCATTTGTTTTCAGTTGTGATATTCGAGTTGTTTCTAAGACAGATGTTGTTTCCATATCTTTATCTAAGTGGCTTCTCACCTTTGATGGACGTGTGATGATTAACTTTTGGAATTCATTCGTTCATTCTTGTTCGAATGTTTATTGTGAAGACTATATGTTGCAATTTCTATCCGTTGATTCTACTTATCTTTTTGTCTATCAAAGGACTAACGGATGTCACCCTCTTGAGGATGGCTCCATGCCAGCGTCTGAATCCGGATCGCAATGATGGGGATCGGTCAGACCCTCCACCTCCACCTCC
>JAHIAM010011699.1:0-12440 GCA_021605205.1 Aegilops longissima
GACCGAGGTGGAATATGGTGGAGGGGGCACCGCACACGGCTAAGGAACCATCACGAAGATCAACTTGTGTGTCCTAGGGTGCCCCTGCCCCCTCAGATATAAAGGAGCAAGGGAGGAGGAGGCCGCCCTATGTTTGGCGCGCCAGGGGAGTCCTACTCCCACCGGGAGTAGGATTCCCTTCCTAGTCCAACTAGGAATCCTTCCATGTAGGGGAGGAAGGGAGAAGGAAGTGGAGGAGAGGAAAGGTGGTGGCGCCCCTTTCCCTAGTCCACCCGGACTAGAGGGGGGGGCGCAGCAGCCTTTTTCCTCTTCCCACTAAAGCCCATCAAGGCCCATTACTTCCCTGTAACTACCCGGCATTCAAAATACCCAATCACTCGAACCTTTCCAACTCCGAATATAGTCGTCCAATATATCGATCTTTACGCCTCGACCATTTCGAGACTCCTCGCTCATGTCCCCGATCTCATCCGGGACTCAACTCCTTCGTACATCAAAACTCATAAACTCATAATATAACCGCCATCAAACCTTGTTGCATGGACCTACGGGTTCGAGAACTATGTAGACATGACCTAGAACCATTCTCGGTCAATAACCAATAGCGGAACCTGGATGCCCATATTGGTTCCTACATATTCTACTAAGATCTTTATCGGTCGATCGCGATAACAACATACGTTGTTCCCTTTGTCATCGGTATGTTATTTGCCCGAGATTCGATCGCCGGTATCCAATACCTAGTTCAATCTCGCATCGGCAAGTCTCTTTCTCGCTCCGTAATACATCATCTCACAACTAACACATTTAGTTGCAATGCTTGCAAGGCTTATGTGATGTGCATTACCGAGAGGGCCCAGAGATACCTCTCCCACAATCGGAGTGACAAATCCTAATCTCAAATATGCCAACCCAACATGTACCTTCTGGAGACACCTGTAATGTACCTTTATAATCACCCAGTTACGCCAGGACGCTTGGTAGCACCCAAAGTGTTCCTCGGCAAACGGAGTTGCATAATCTCATAGTCATAGGAACATGTATAAGTCATGAAGAAAAGCACTAGCAACAAACTATACGATCAGGTGCTATGCTAATGGAATGGGTCATGTCAATCAGATCATTCAACTAATGATGTGATCCCGTTAATCAAATAACAACTCCTTGTTCATGGTTAGGAAACATAACCATCTTTGATTAACGAGCTAGTCAAGTAGAGGCATACTAGTGACACTGTGAGGTTTATGTATTCACACATGTATTATGTTTCCGTTAATACAATTCTAGCATGAATAATAAACATTTATCATGATATAAGGAAATAAATAATAACATTATTATTGCCTCTAGGCATATTTCCTTCAGTCTCCCACTTGCACTAGAGTCAATAATCTAGATCACATCACCATGTGATTAACATCGATAGTTCACATCATCATGTGATTAACACCCATAATTCACATCGCCATGTGACCAAGACCCAAAGGGTTTACTAGATTCAGTAATCTAGTTCACATCGCTATGTGATTAACACCCAAAGAGTACTAAGGTGTGATCATGTTTTGCTTTGTGAGAGAAGTTTAGTCAACGGGTCTCGCCACATTCAGATCCGTATGTATTTTGCAAATCTATATGTCAACAATGTTCGCACGGAGCTACTATAGCTAATTGCTCCCACTTTCAATATGTATCTAGACCGAGATTTAGAGTCATCTAGATCAGTGCAAAACTTGTATCGACGTAACCCTTTATTTATTTAACTTTTGTCACGTCCATAATCGAGAAACATATCCTTATTCTACTAAGGATAATTTCGACCGCTGTCCATCGATCTACTTAGATCACTATTGTACTCCCTTGCCAAACTCAAGGTAGGGTATACAATAGATCTGGTACACAAGATGGCATACTTTATAGAACCTATGGCCAAGGCATAGGAATGACTTTCATTCTCTTTCTATCTTCTGCCGTGGCGGGTTTTGAGTCTTACTCAATTTCACACCTTGTAACACAGGCAAGAACTCTTTCTTTGACTGCTCCATTTTGAACTACTTCAAAATCTTGTCAAGGTATGTACTCATTGAAAAACTTATCAAGCCGCCTTGATCTATCTCTATAGATCTTAATGCTCAATATGTAAGCAGCTTCACCGAGGTCTTTCTTTGAAAAACTCCTTTGAAACACTCCTTTATGCTTTGCAGAATAATTCTACATTATTTCCGATCTACAATATGTCATTCACATATACTTATCGAAATGCTGTAGTGCTCCCACTCACTTTCTTGTAAATACAGGCTTCACCGCAAGTCTCAGATAAAACTATATGCTTTGATCACACTATCAAAGCGCTTATTCCAACTCCGAGATGCTTGCACCAGTCCATAGATGGATCACGGAGCTTGCACATTTTGTTAGCTCCTTTAGGATTGACAAAACCTTCTCGTTGCATCATATACAACTCTTCTTTAATAAATCCATTAAAGAATGTATTTTGACATCCATTTGCCAGATTTCATAAAATGTGGCGATTGCTAACATGATTCGGACAGACATAAGCATCGCTACAGCTTGAGTAAATCTCATTGTAGTCAACACCTTGAACTTGTCGAAAACCTTTCGCGATAAGTCGAGCTTTGTAGATAGTAATACTACTATCAGCATCTGTCTTCCTCTTGAAGATCCATTTATATAATATGGCTTGCCGATCATCGGCAACTCCATCAAAGTCCACACTTTGTTCTCATATATGGATCCCATCTCAGATTTCATGGTCTCAAACCATTTCATGAATCTGGCTCATCATCGCCTCATAGTTCGAGGTTCATCATGGTCTAGTAACATGACTTCTAGAATAGGATAACCGCATCACACTGGTGCGGATCTTACTCGAAGACCCACGAGGTTTGGTAGCAACTTGATCTGAAGTTTCATGATCATCATCATTAACTTCCTCACTAATTGGTGTAGGAATCATCGAACTGATTCCTCGTGATGAACTACTTTCCAATAAGGGAGAAGGTACAATTACCTCATCAAGTTCTACTTTCCTCCCACTCACTTCTTTCGAGAGAAACTTCTTCTAGAAAGGATCCATCTTAGCAACAAATATCTTGCTTTCGGATCTGTGATAGAAGGTGTACCCAATAGTTACCTTTGGGTATTCTATGAAGACGATTCGATTTGGGTTCGAGCTTATCGTGAAAAATTTTCACATAAGCATCACAACTCCAAACTTTAAGAAACGACAGCTTAGGTTTATCGCTAAACCATAGTTCATACGGTGTCATCTCAACGGATTTAGATGGTGCCCTATTAAACGTGAATGCAGCTGTCTTTAATGCATAACCCCAAAACGATAGTGGTAAATCGGTAAGATACATCATAGATCGCACCATATCAAAATAAAGTACGGTTACGACGCTCGACACACCATAATGTTGTGGTGTTCCATGTGGCGTGAGCTGTGAAACTATTCCACATTGTTTTCATTGAAGACCAAACTCAGAACTCAAATATTCATCTCCACGATCAGATCGCAGAAACTTTATTTTCTTGTTACGATGATTTTCCACTTCACTCTGAAATTCTTTTGAACCTTTCAACTATTTCAGACTTATGTTTCATCAAGTAGATATACCCATATCTACTCAAATCATCTTGTGAAGGTCGAAAATAACGATACTTGCCACGAGCATCAACATTCATTGGATCGCATACATCGGTATGTATTATTTCCAATAAGTCAAGAGTTTGTTCCATTGTTCCGAGAACGGAGTTTTAGTCATCTTGCCCAAAAGGCACGGTTCGCAAGCATCAAATGATTCATAATCAAGTGATTCCAAAAGTCCATCAAGATGGAGTTTTCTTCATGCGCTTTACACCAATATGATCTAAACGGCAGTGCCACAAATAAGTTGCACTATCATTATTAACTTTGCATCTTTTGGTTTCAATATTATGAATATGTGTATCACTATGATCGAGATCCAATGAACCATTTTCATTGAGTGTAACCATATAAGGTTTTATTCATGTAAAATGTAACAACAATTTATTCTCTTACTTAAATGAATAATCAGATTGCAATAAACATGATCAAATCATATTTATGCTCAACACCAAATAACACTTATTTAGGTTCCACACTAATCCCGAAAGTATAGGGAGTGTGAGATGATGATCATATCAATCTTGGAACTACTTCCAACACTCATCGTCACTTCCCTTCAACTAGTTTCTGTTCATTCTGAAACTCCTGCTTCGAAGTTACTACTCTTAGCAACCGAACCAGTATCAAATAATCGAGGGGTTGCTATGAACACTAGTAAAATACACATCAATAATCTGTATATCAAATATACCTTTGTTCACTTTGCCATCCTTCTTATCCGCCAAATACTTGGGGTAGTTCCGCCCAAAGGACCAGTTCCATTGCAGCAAAAGTACTTAGTCTCGTGCTTAGGTCTAGACTTGGGCTTCTTCACCGAGCAGCAACTTGCTTGCCGCTTTTCCTTGAAGTTCCCTTCTTCCTTTGCCCTTTTCTTGAGACTAGTGGTCTTGTCAACCATCAACACTTGATGTTTTTCTTGATTTCTACCTTCACGATTTTAGCATCGCCAAGAGCTTGGGAATTGTTTTCGCCATCCCTTGCATATTATAGTTCATCACGAAGTTCTAGTAACTTTAGTGATGGTGACTAGAGAATTCTGTCAATCACTATCTTATCCGAAGATTAACTCCCACTTGATTCAAGCGATTGAAGTACTGCATAATCTGAGCACATGCTCACTAGTTGAGCGATTCTCTCCATTTTTAGCTATAGAACTTGTTGGAGACTTCATATCTCTCAACTCGGTATTTGCTTGAAATATTAACTTCAATTCCTGGAACATCTCATATGGTCCATGACGCTCAAAACGCCTTTGAAGTCCCGATTCTAAGCCGCTAGCATGGTGCACTAAACTATCAAGTAGTCATCATATTGAGCTAGCCAAACGCTCATAACGCCTCAGATCCGCTTCCTGCAATAGGTCTGTCACCTAGCGTGCATTAAGGACATAATTCTTCAAGCAGCAATGAGGATAAACCTCAGATCACGGATCCAATCCGCATCATTGCTACTAACATCTTTCAATACAATTTTCTAGGAACACATATAAAAACATAGGGAAGCAACAACGCGAGCTATTGATCTACAACATAATTTGCAAAATACTACCAGGACTAAGTTCATGATAAATTAAAGTTCAATTAATCATATTACTTAAGAACTCCCACTTAGAAAAATATCCTCCAATTTCTAAGTGATTGCGTGATCCATATCAACTACACCATGACCGATCATCACGTGTGATGGAGTAGTTTCAATGGTGAACATCAATATGTTGATCATATCTACTATATGATTCACGCCGACCTTTCGGTCTCCGTGTTCCGAGGTCATATCTTATATGCATAGCTCGCCAAGTATAACCTGAGTATTCTGCGCAGCAACTGTTTTGCACCCGCTGTATTTGAACGTAGAGCCTATCACACCCGATCATCACGTGGTGTCTCAAAGACGAAGAACTTTCGCAACGGTGCATACCAGGGAGAACACTTCTTGATAATTTAGTAAGGGATCATCTTATAATGCTACCGCCAATCAAAGCAAAATAAGATGCATAAAGGATTAACATCACATGCAATCAATATAAGTGATATGATATGGCCATCATCATCTTGTGCTTGTGATTCCATCTCCAAGCACCGCCATGATCACCATCGCCACCGCGCCGACACCTTGATCTCCATCGTAGCATCGTTGTCGCCTCGCCAACTATTGCTTCTACGACTATCGCTACCGCTTAGTGATAAAGTAAAGCAATTACATGGCGCTTGCATTTCATACAATAAAGCGACAACCATATGGTTTCTGCCATTGCCGATAACTCGTTACAAAACATGATCATCTCATACAATAAAATATAGCATCACGCCTTGACCATATCACATCACAACATGCCCTGCAAAACAAGTTAGACGCCCTCTACTTTGTTGTTGCAAGTTTTACGTGGCTGCTACGGGCTGAGCAAGAACCGCTTTTACCTACGCATCAAAACCACAACGATATTTCGCCAAATAGACTCCGCTTTAACCTTCTCAAGGACCGGCGAGCCACACTCGATTCAACTAAAGTGAGAGAGAGACACCCGCCGTCACCTTTAAGCAACGAAAGTGCTCGGAGCGGTGAAACCAGTCTCGCCAGAAGCGCACGCGTAATGTCGGTCCGGCCGCTTCATCTCACAATACCGCTGAACCAAAGTATGACATGCTGGTAGGCAGTATGACTTGTATCGCCCACAACTCACTTGTGTTCTACTCGCGCACATGACATCAACGATAAAACCTGGCTCGATGCCACTGTTGGGGAACGAGTAATTTCAAAAATTTCCTACGATCACGCAAGACCATGGTGATGCATAGCAACGAGATGAGAGTGTTGTTCACGCACTGTCAGAGACCAGCAACGGAAGCGCTGACGCAACGAGAGGAAGTAGTCGATTTCTTCCCGATCCAACCGATCCAAGCACCGAACGACGGCACCTCCGAAGTTCTGCACACGCTCAGCTCGATGACGATCCCCGGCTCCGATCCAGCAAAGTGTCGGGAAGGAGTTCCACAAGACGACGGGCGCAGGACGATCTTGATGTTCTACTCACGCAGGGCTTCGCCTAAGCACCGCCACAATATGACCGAGGTGGAATATGGTGGAGGGGGCACCGCACACGGCTAAGGAACGATCACGAAGATCAACTTGTGTGTCCTAGGGTGCCCCTGCCCCTCAGATATAAAGGAGCAAGGGAGGAGGAGGCCGCCCTATGTTTCGCGCCAGGGGAGTCCTACTCCCACCGGAGTAGGATTCCCTTCCTAGTCCAACTAGGAATCCTTCCATGTAGGGGAGGAAGGAGAAGGAAGTGGAGGAGAGGAAAGGTGGCGCCCCTTTCCCTAGTCCACCCGGACTAGAGGGGGGGGCGCAGCAGCCTTTTTCCTCTTCCCACTAAAGCCCATCAAGGCCCATTACTTCCTGTAACTACCCGGCATCTCAAAATACCCAATCACTCGAACCTTCCCAACTCCAATATAGTCGTCCAATATATCGATCTTTACGCCTCGACCATTTCGAGACTCTCGTCATGTCCCCGATCTCATCCGGGACTCAACTCCTTCGGTACATCAAAACTCATAAACTCATAATATAACCGCCATCGAAACCTTGTTGCAATGGACCCTACGGTTCGAGAACTATGTAGACATGACCTAGAACCATTCTCGGTCAATAACCAATAGCGGAACCTGGATGCCCATATTGGTTCCTACATATTCTACGAAGATCTTTATCGGTCAGACCGCATAACAACATACGTTGTTCCTTTGTCATCGGTATGTTATTTGCCCGAGATTCGATCGCCGGTATCCAATACCTAGTTCAATCTCACATCGCAAGTCTCTTTTCTCGCTCCGTAATACATCATCTCACAACTAACACATTTAGTTGCAATGCTTGCAAGGCTTATGTGATGTGCATTACCGAGAGGGCCCAGAGATACCTCTCCGACAATCGGAGTGACAAATCCTAATCTCAAATATGCCAACCCAACATGTACCTTTGGAGACACCTGTAATGTACCTTTATAATCACCCAGTTACGCCAGACGCTTGGTAGCACCCAAAGTGTTCCTCGGCAAACGGAGTTGCATAATCTCATAGTCATAGGAACATGTATAAGTCATGAAGAAAAGCACTAGCAACAAACTATACGATCAGGTGCTATGCTAATGGAATGGGTCATGTCAATCAGATCATTCAACTAATGATGTGATCCCGTTAATCAAATAACAACTCCTTGTTCATGGTTAGGAAACATAACCATCTTTGATTAACGAGCTAGTCAAGTAGAGGCATACTAGTGACACTGTAGGTTTATGTATTCACACATGTATTATGTTTCCGTTAATACAATTCTAGCATGAATAATAAACATTTATCATGATATAAGGAAATAAATAATAACATTATTATTGCCTCTAGGCATATTTCCTTCAGCCTCCCACTTGCACTAGAGTCAATAATCTAGATCACATCACCATGTGATTAACATCGATAGTTCACATCATCATGTGATTAACACCCATAATTCACATCGCCATGTGACCAAGACCCAAAGGGTTTACTAGATTCAGTAATCTAGTTCACATCGCTATGTGATTAACACCCAAAGAGTACTAAGGTGTGATCATGTTTTGCTTTGTGAGAGAAGTTTAGTCAACGGGTCCGCCACATTCAGATCCGTATGTATTTTGCAAATCTATATGTCAACAATGTTCTCGCACGGAGCTACTATAGCTAATTGCTCCCACTTTCAATATGTATCTAGACCGAGATTTAGAGTCATCTAGATCAGTGCAAAACTTGTATCGACGTAAACCTTTATTTATTTAACTTTTGTCACTTCCATAATCGAGAAACATATCCTTATTCTACTAAGGATAATTTCGACCGCTGTCCATCGATCTACTTTAGATCACTATTGTACTCCCTTGCCAAACTCAGTGCAGGGTATACAATAGATCTGGTACACAGCATGGCATACTTTATAGAACCTATGGCCAAGGCATAGGGAATGACTTTCATTCTCTTTCTATCTTCTGCCGTGGTCGGGTTTTGAGTCTTACTCAATTTCACACCTTGTAACACGTGCAAGAACTCTTTCTTTGACTGCTCCATTTTGAACTACTTCAAAATCTTGTCAAGGTATGTACTCATTGAAAAACTTATCAAGCCGCCTTGATCTATCTCTATAGATCTTAATGCTCAATATGTAAGCAGCTTCACCGAGGTCTTTCTTTGAAAAACTCCTTTGAAACACTCCTTTATGCTTTGCGTAATAATTCTACATTATTTCCGATCTACAATATGTCATTCACATATACTTATCGAAATGCTGTAGTGCTCCCACTCACTTTCTTGTAAATACAGCTTCACCGCAAGTCTCAGATAAAACTATATGCTTTGATCACACTATCAAAGCGCTTATTCCAACTCCGAGATGCTTGCACCAGTCCATAGATGGATCGCTGAGCTTGCACATTTTGTTAGCTCCTTTAGGATTGACAAAACCTTCTCGTTGCATCATATACAACTCTTCTTTAATAAATCCATTAAAGAATGTATTTTGACATCCATTTGCCAGATTTCATAAAATGTGGCAATTGCTAACATGATTCGGACAGACATAAGCATCGCTACAGCTTGAGTAAATCTCATTGTAGTCAACACCTTGAACTTGTCGAAAACCTTTCGCGACAAGTCGAGCTTTGTAGATAGTAATACTACTATCAAGATCTGTCTTCCTCTTGAAGATCCATTTATATAATATGGCTTGCCGATCATCGGGCAACTCCATCAAAGTCCACACTTTGTTCTCATATATGGATCCCATCTCAGATTTCATGGTCTCAAACCATTTCGGAATCTGGGCTCATCATCGCCTCATAGTTCGTGAGGTTCATCATGGTCTAGTAACATGACTTCTAGAATAGGATAACCGCATCACTGGTGCGGATCTTACTCGAAGACCCACGAGGTTTGGTAGCAACTTGATCTGAAGTTTCATGATCATCATCATTAACTTCCTCACTAATTGGTGTAGGAATCATCGAACTGATTCCTGTGATGAACTACTTTCCAATAAGGGAGAAGGTACAATTACCTCATCAAGTTCTACTTTCCTCCCACTCACTTCTTTCGAGAGAAACTTCTTTCTAGAAAGGATCCATCTTAGCAACAAATATCTTGCTTTCGGATCTGTGATAGAAGGTGTACCCAATAGTTACCTTTGGGTATTCTATGAAGACGATTCGATTTGGGTTCGAGCTTATCGTGAAAAAATTTTCACATAAGCATCACAACTCCAAACTTTAAGAAACGACAGCTTAGGTTTATCGCTAAACCATAGTTCATACGGTGTCATCTCAACGGATTTAGATGGTGCCCTATTAAACGTGAATGCAGCTGTCTTTAATGCATAACCCCAAAACGATAGTGGTAAATCGGTAAGATACATCATAGATCGCACCATATCAAAATAAAGTACGGTTACGACGCTCAACACACCATAATGTTGTGGTGTTCCATGTGGCGTGAGCTGTGAAACTATTCCACATTGTTTTCATTGAAGACCAAACTCAGAACTCAAATATTCATCTCCACGATCAGATCGCAGAAACTTTATTTTCTTGTTACGATGATTTTCCACTTCACTCTGAAATTCTTTGAACCTTTCAACTATTTCAGACTTATGTTTCATCAAGTAGATATACCCATATCTACTCAAATCATCTTGTGAAGGTCAGAAAATAACGATATTTGCCACGAGCATCAACATTCATTGGATCGCATACATCGGTATGTATTATTTCCAATAAGTCAAGAGCTTGTTCCATTGTTCCGAGAACGGAGTTTTAGTCATCTTGCCCAAAAGGCACGGTTCGCAAGCATCAAATGATTCATAATCAAGTGATTCCAAAAGTCCATCAAGATGGAGTTTTCTTCATGCGCTTTACACCAATATGACCTAAACGGCAAGTGCCACAAATAAGTTGCACTATCATTATTAACTTTGCATCTTTTGGTTTCAATATTATGAATATGTGTATCACTATGATCGAGATCCAATGAACCATTTTCATTGAGTGTGTAACCATATAAGGTTTTATTCATGTAAACAGAACAACAATTTATTCTCTTACTTAAATGAATAATCAGATTGCAATAAACATGATCAAATCATATTTATGCTCAACACCAAATAACACTTATTTAGGTTCCACACTAATCCCAAAGTATAGGGAGTGTGAGATGATGATCATATCAATCTTGGAACTACTTCCAACACTCATCGCCACTTCCCTTCAACTAGTTTCTCGTTCATTCTCAAACTCCTGCTTCGAAGTTACTACTCTTAGCAACTGAACCAGTATCAAATACCGAGGGGTTGCTATGAACACTAGTAAAATACACATCAATAATCTGTATATCAAATATACCTTTGTTCACTTTGCCATCCTTCTTATCCGCCAAATACTTGGGGTAGTTCCGCCCAAAGGACCAGTTCCATTGCAGCAAAAGTACTTAGTCTCGTGCTTAGGTCTAGACTTGGGCTTCTTCACCGAGCAGCAACTTGCTTGCCGCTTTCCTTGAAGTTCCCTTCTTCCTTTGCCTTTTTCTTGAGACTAGTGGTCTGTCAACCATCAACACTTGATGTTTTTCTTGATTTCTACCTTCACGATTTTAGCATCGCCAAGAGCTTGGGAATTGTTTTCGCCATCCCTTGCATATTATAGTTCATCACGAAGTTCTAGTAACTTTAGTGATGGTGACTAGAGAATTCTCACTTTTGATAATTTAGTGGATCATCTTATAATGCTACCGCCAATCAAAGCAAATAAGATGCATAAAGGATTAACATCACATGCAATCAATATAAGTGATATGATATGGCCATCATCATCTTGTGCTTGTGATTCCATCTCCCAATCCCATGATCACCATCGCCACCGGGCCCCACCTTGATCTCCATCGGAATCGTTGTCGCCTCGCCAACTATTGCTTTCAACCATCGCACCGCTTAGTGATAAAGTAAAGCAATTACATGGGCGCATTTCATACAATAAAGGACAACCATATGGTTCCGCCATTGCGATAACTCGTTACAAAACATGATCATCTCAACAATAAAATATAGCATCACGCCTTGACCATATCACATCACAACATGCCCTGCAAAAACAAGTTAGACGCCCTCACTTTGTTGTTGCAAGTTTTACGTCGCTACGGGCTGAGCAAGAACCGCTTTACCACGATCAAAACCACAACGAACTCAAATAGACTCCGCTTAACCTTTCAAGGACCGGCGAGCCACTGATTCAACTAAAGGAGAGACAGACACCGCCGTCACCTTTAAGCAACGAAAGGCTCGGAGCGGTGAAACCAGTCTCGGAAGCGACCGAATGTCGGTCCGGCCGCTTCATCTCACAATACCGCTGAACCAAAGTATGACATGTGGTAGGCGATGACTTGTATCGCCCACAACTCACTTGTGTTCTACTGCAATGACATCAACGATAAAACCAGGCTCGATGCCACTGTGGGGAACGAGTAATTTCAAAAATTTCCACATCACGCAAGACCATGGTGATGCATAGCAACGAGATGGAGTGTTGTCCACGCACCGTAGACCAGAACGGAAGCGGAAACGGAGGAAGTAGTGATTTCTTCCGATCCAACCGATCCAAGACCGAACGACGGCACCTCCAGTTCTGCACACGCTCAGCTCGATGACATCCCCGGCCCGATCCAGAAAGTGCGGGGGAGTTCCAAGACGACGGGGGGACGATCTT
>JAHIAM010011700.1:0-18298 GCA_021605205.1 Aegilops longissima
ATCCCCAAGCTTAGATTCTTGAGACTTCTTGAAATATTATCTTGGGGTGCCTTGGGCATCCCCAATCTTGAACTTTGTGTCTCCTTAATTCCTCTCTTATCATGGTTTCTCTTTTTATCAAAAGCTTCATTCACAACAAACTCAACAAGAACTCGTGAGATAGGTTAGTATAAACCAATGCAAAACTACTGTAACAAATCACTAGAATTATTATTCAACATTGCATACTAAATGCCTCTGCATATTTGATACTCCTATCCTCAAATAGAATCATTAAACAAGCAAACATATGCAAACAATGCAAACATAACAGCAATCTGTCAAAACAGTATAGTCTGTAAAGAATGCAAGAGTATCAATACTTACCTGACTCCAAAAATTATGAAATAAAATTCCCACTGTAATAAATTTATCAGAGCTCAATATGCAAAAAGATTCAACATTATACCACTCTCTGACTTTTCTAGAGAATTTTTGCAACAGCGGTAAACTTTCTGTTTTCAAACAGCAACATGCATACTTGCAAAATAAGCATGGCAAAGGCTATCCTTGACTTTTTTATTGAAACTAAAGATGCAAAACACTATTCTAACTAACAGAAAGCAAACACTAACAAAATAAAATGACGCTCCAAGCAAAACACATATCATGTGGTGAATAAAAATATAGCTCCAAGTAAAGTTACCGATGAACGAAGACGAAAGAGGGGATGCCTTCCGGGGCATCCCCAAGCTTAGGCTCTTGGTTGTCCTTGAATATTACCTTGGGGTTCCTTCGGTATACCCAAGATTGGGCTCTTAACACTCCTTATTCCATAGTCCGTCGAATCTTTACCCAAAACTTGAAAACTTCACAATACAAAACTTAACAGAAAACTCGTGAGCTCCGTTAGCGAAAGAAAACAAAACACCACTTCAAGGTACTGTAATTAACTCATTATTTATTTATATTGGTGTTAAACCTAATGTATTCCAACTTCTCTATGGTTTATAAACTATTTTACTAGCCATAGATTCATCAAAATAAGCAAACAACACAATGAAAACAGAATCTGTCAAAAACAGAACAGTCTGTAGTAATCTGTAACTAACGCAAACTTCTGGAACTCCAAAAATTCTAAAATAAATTGTTGGACCTGAGGAATTTGTCTAGTAATCATCTGCAAAAAGAATCAACTAAATTTCGCTCTCCAGTAAAAAGATGAAGCTAATCTCGTGAGCGCTAAAGTTTCTGTTTTATACAGCATGATCATAAAGACTTCACCCAAGTCTTCCCAAAGGTTCCACTTGGCACAAACACTAATTAAAACACAAAACCACATCTAAACAGAAGCTAGATGGATTATTTATTCCTAAACAAAACCAAAAAGCAAGAAACTAAAATAAAATTGGGTTGCCTCCCAACAAGCGCTATCGTTTAACGCCCCTAGCTAGGCATGATGATTCCAATGATGCTCACAAAAAGATAAGAATTGAAACATAAAGAGAGCATCATGAAGAATATGACTAGCACATTTAAGTCTAACCCACTTCCTATGCATAGGGATTTTGTGAGCAAACAACTTATGGGAACAATAATCAACTTGCATAGGAAGGTAAAACAAGCATAACTTCAAAACTTTAAGCACATAGAGAGGAAACTTGATATTATTGCAATTCCTACAAGCATATGTTCCTCCCTCATAATAATTTTCAGTAGCATCATGAATGAATTCCACAATATAACCAGCACCTAAAGCATTCTTTTCATGATCTACAAGCATAGAAAATTTACTACTCTCCACATAAGCAAAATTCTTCTCATTCGGAATAGTGGGAGTATCATAAGAGACTTGAACACTAAAAATTGTTTCCACATTAAAAGAGTAATGTTCAGAAAAAGGGTAATGATAATCATGACAAGATTTGTAAATATAATCATAACTACTTTTTATAGCATAAGTTTCATCACAATAATCATCATAAGTAGCAACTTCATTCACATCATAATCGATTGAAACCTCTCCCAAGATAGTGGAATCACTAAGTAAAGTTGACACTCTTCCAAATCCACTTTCATATTCATCACAATAAGATTCAACATCCTCCAAAATAGTGGGATCACTAATTCCTAAAGTTGACACTCTTCCAAACCCACTTTCATCAATATAATCATCATAGGTAGGAGGCATGCTATCATCATAACAACTTTGCATATCGAAACTTGAGAGGCTAAAAATATCATCATTATTAAACATAGCATCCCCAAGCTTGGGACAAACATTAATTGCAGCAAATATATTCTCAAATATTTCATCCTCATCAAACATAGCTTCCCCAAGCTTGGGCCTTTTCATATCATAAGCATAATCACTCTCATCATTAATAGTATGGATAACACCAATAGTAAAGCAATTATCATCATCACAATGAGTAGTAGGAGCAATATCATTTGGGAGGGATACCTTTCTACCTTTGTTGCTCCTTCTTTTCTTTTTCTTCTTCACTTTATGTGTAGGTTCAACCTTCCTCTTTGAGCTCCTTATTGATAAGATTGGTTGAATAGAAAGCTCCTCCTCGTTACCTGATTCATAAGAAATAATAGGAGGATATTGGGAAGTCTCTTCCCTTTCATTAGTATTCTCTTCATCTTATATTTGTTTTCTTTTCTTTATGTAATTGGCAATATAAGGATTTTCAATGCAATTCACCGCACAATACATATAAATCTTTTCTAGATCAAAATCAAGAATTTTATCAAGACTAAATTTTGGAATACCCTCAGTTATACGTTTCATTTCTTCATAACCCAAAATAAGGCTAAGTTCTTTATTATGCTCAAGGGTAATCAAATTATCACAATATTTGGACACGACTTGATCATGAAACAAATAGCATCGGAGCTTTAAATGACCATGTTCATTGCAATGTTCACAAGGGGCACGAAAAATATTGAATCTTTCAGCACATTCATCTAGCTCTTCTTGCAACAATTTGGTTTCTAAGTACTTATGCCTCTTGCAATATATATCTTCTTTATTTGGTGTGTTCATGCAAACATGCACTCCACAAAAGTTGACATGCTTATGAGAGATATTTTCATCATGACTAGAGCAATCACCATTAGTACTATGGATATTCAAGGAATTTATACTAACAACATTGCAATCATGCTCATCATTCAAATATTTAGTGCAAAACATCTTAATGCATACTTCTTCTAACACTTTGGCACAATTTTTCTTTCCATCATACTCACGAAAGATATTAAAAAGATGAAGCGTATGAGACAAACTCAATTCCATTTTTTGTAGTTTTCTTTTATAGACTAACTAGTGCTAAAACAAGAAACAAAAAGATTCGATTGCAAGATCTAAAGATATACCTTCACTTACCTAGCCTCCCGACAGCGGCGCCGAGAAAAGAGCTTGATGTCTACTACACAACCTTCTTCTTGTAGGCGTTGTTGGGCCTGCAAGTCTGCAGGTTTGTAGGACAGTAGCAAATTTCCCTCAAGTGAATGACCTAAGGTTTATCAATCCGTGGGAGGCGTAGGATGAAGATGGTCTCTCTCAAGCAACCCTGCAACCAAATAACAAAGAGTCTCTTGTATCCCCAACACACCCAATACAATGGTAGATTGTATAGGTGCACTAGTTCGGCGAAGAGATGATGATACAAGTGCAATATGGATGCTAGATATAGGTATTTGTAATCTGAAAATATAAAAACAGCAAGGTAACAAGTGGTAAACGTGAGCGTAAACGGTATTGCAATGATAGGAAACAAGGACTAGGGTTCATATTTTCACTAGTGCAAGTTCTCTCAACAATAATAACATAGATAGATCATATAACAATCCCTCAACATGCAACAAAGAGTCACTCCGGAGCCACTAATAGCGGAGAACAAACGTAGAGATTATGGTAGGGTATGAAACCACCTCAAAGTTATTCTTTCGGATCGATCTATAAAAGAGTTCGTACTAGAATAACACCTTAAGATACAAATCAACCAAAACCCTAATGTCACCTAGATACTCCATTGTCACCTCAAGTATCCGTGGGCATGATTATACGATATGCATCACACAATCTCAGATTCATCCAACCAACATAAAAGTACTTCAAAGAGTGCCCCAAAGTTTCTACCGGAGAGTCAAGACGAAAACGTGTGCCAACCCATATGCATAGGTTCCCAATGTCACGAAACCCGCAAGTTGATCACCTAAACATACATCAAGTGAATCAATAGAATAACCCATTGTCACCACGGTTATCCCACGCAAGACATACATCAAGTGTTCTCAAATCTTTAAAGACTCAATCCGATAACATAACTTCAAAGGGGAAACTCAATCCATTACAAGAGAGTAGAGGGGGAGAAGAAACATAAGATCCAACTATAATAGCAAAGCTCGCGATACATCAAGATCGTGCCAAATCAAGAACACGAGAGAGAACATGAGAGAGAGAGATCAAACACATAGCTACTGGTACATACCCTCAGCCCCGAGGGTGAACTACTCCCTCCTCGTCATGGATAGCGCCGAGATGATGAAGATGGCCACCGGTGATGGGATCCCCCTCCGCAGAGGTTGGGAACAGGCTCCCGAGAGGTTTTGGTGGCTCTGAGAGGCTTGCGGCGGAACTCCCGATCTAATCTCTGTTCGGAAGTTTTAGTGCGTGAGGTATATATGGGTGAAAGGAGAGCGTCGATGGAGCTACGGGGGCCCCACGAGGCAGGCGCGCCTAGGGGTGGGCGCGCCCCACCCTCGTGAGCACCTCCGTATCTTCGACGTGGAGTCCAAGTCCATCAGGTGGGTTTCCTTCGAAAATAACTTCTCCGATTGATTTCGTTCCATTTTGACTCCGTCGATATTCCTTTTCCTCGAAATACTGAAATAGGCATAAAACAGGAAATCTGGGCTGGGCCTCCGGTTAACAGGTTTGTCCCAAAAATAATATAAAAGTGTATAATAAAGCCCATAATCATTCAAAACACATAGTAATATAGCATGAGTGCTTCATAAATTATAGATACGTTGGAGACGTATCAGGGAGGCCATGCCTGGGAGCTACTTCGGGCTGGTGAGGCGGCTGGTGGATGCCTGTCCATGGCTTGAAGTCATCAAGCGTTCCGTATGCATCGAAGGTGCCCGTAGGGCCCTTGCCCGTGCTAAAGTGCACTGGGGCAAGATGGACGCTGAGAAGCTTGTGACGGACGGACCACCGCCGGGCAAGGAGCATCGCAAGCCCGAGATGTATTATGAGGCGTCCTGAAGGGTGCCCGCCTTATAGCGGATGAATGCTCCCAAGATGTAGTTTTTGAGTAAACTCGCATTTGTGATCCTGTACGCTGAAAACTTGTTCATATGCGCTAAGCAACGCTTTTGAATTTAAAATATTACCTTATGTGCGGCCGTTTATTGAATTTGAGAGATTGCGCGTCGTCGGCTTCTGCCCCCCATGCCACGAGTGCTGGGGTGTTTGGGATAAACTTGAGCGATCTTTTTCCCATTCTTGGGTACTTCGAGGGAGGCGCTCAACACAGCGAACAAGGCAATCGGACTATAATGCTTGAACACTCTCACTTAGCCATAGAATTCTATACTTTTAAATTTTGGCGAAGCCCCTAGTATTCGGAAGACCGAGTTCGGGGCGCTATCCACGCCTAGGTCGGACAAAGCCGACTCCTCGCTCTAAGCGGCATAAGTCTTTAGGGACTCGAAAACCTCTCGAACAGCGACCAGCTCTCGCCCTATCATGACCGTCAGTTTTAGCTCTCTCCACTGAGGTGCTTAGCCCAGCTCAACCGGGGCACAATCTTAGTGGTTCTCCCAGCGCTACCTTACCCGATATAACGGAACGTAAGGTACCAAAACATGGGAGCCGGGCAAACCCAACTATTGACCCAAGACATGATTCGGAGCCGATGCATATAATGCTATAAGTTCGGGTGCCGCTTTTCGTGAGAGTGTTCAGACTTCTCACACCATATTCGGGGTACTTAAGCCCTGGTGTATTGGCCGTGCCGAAGTGTACGGTTGCATAATGTCATAACTGAACATATTTACATAAAAAAGGAATGCAATAATAGACAAAAGCTATGTATTGTTTATTCGAAGAGTCTGCGGTAAAAGCAGAACGATACAAATAGTGCGATAAGCAAGAGATGGGATTATTTGACATGTCCCCCTCCAGGGGCGAGCTGTGGGATGATATGTGAAACAAGTATATTGCTCGTTATAGAGACCACCTGGACACTCGACGTAGCTTTCTGCCTCCCTGGCTGTTGCATCGTGTGTTCGACGATTGTACTGCCGGACAGGCCTTTCGGAGAGTGGAGTCCTGAAAGTAAGAAAAAAAAGAATGACAAAATGGGAGCCCCTGGTACGGTTGAGTCGCATTTTGGGCATGCCGTGGTCGTGCCCCTCCCCCTATGCCCATGGTATTTCCAGAGCGTAATTATGTACGCGTAGTACTGGTTTCGCAATTTCGCGAGGGCTGGGGTTGGGGCCGCATTGCTACGCGTGCTCGGAACGTGCAAGGCGGTCTTGTTGTAGGTTACTCCGGGCGCGCTTGACGGTGTCCGGACGTTTAATAGCCGGACTGCAGAATTGCCTTGAGAGGCTACTTTGTACTTCCGCCGAGAAGGCCACCGTATGCTCCTCCGTTCAGAGAGAACGTTCGGTGTTTCCATTGACCGCAATGACTCCTCGAGGGCCTGGCATCTTGAGCTTGAGGTATGCGTAGTGTGGCACCGCATTGAACTTTGCAAATGCGGTTCGTCCGAGCAGTGCGTGATAGCCACTGCGTAATGGGACTATGTCGAAGATTAACTCCTCGCTTCGGAAATTATCCGGGGATCCGAAGACCACCTCAAGTGTAATTGAGCCTGTACAGTTGGCCTCTACACCTGGTATGACGCCTTTAAAGGTCGTCTTTGTGGGTTTAATCCTTGAGGATCTATGCCCATTTTTCGTGACTTGTATCACGATAAAGCAGGTTCAGGCTGCTGCCGCCGTCCATAAGGACTCTAGTGAGGTGAAATCTGTCAATGATTGGGTTTAGAACCAATGCCGCGAATCCGCCATGATGGATGCTAGTGGGGTGGTCCCTTCGATCAAATGTGATCGGGCAGGAGGACCATGGGTTGAACTTTGGGGCGACTAGCTCCAACGCATATACGTCCCTGAGTGCACGCTTCCGCTCCCTTTTGGGTATGTGGGTTGCGTATATCATGTTCACCATCCGCACTTGTGGGGGGAAGCCCTTCTGTCCCCTTTTGTTCGGCGGCCGGGACTCCTCCTCGTCATCGCTATGCATCCCCTTGTCACTGTTTTCGGCATTTAACTTGCCTGCCTGCTTGAACACCCAACAATCCTGTTGGTGTGGTTGGCTAGTTTTTGAAGTGCCGTGTATCCGCACGAGCGATCGAGTATTCGGTCCAAAGCTGGGCGGGCCCGGAGTATTTCTTTCAAATGGCTTTTCTGCGACGGGTTTAGAGCCTCACGAATCCGGCATTAACCGCCGTATCCTCGGCATTATCGCCGTTAATGCGGCGCTTGTGCTTGTTGCGGCGTGACCTGCCATTGCTGTCCTTGGTATTGAATTACGACTCTTGGTCATGTTATTACTACGAGCTAGCCAGCTGTCTTCTCCCCGCATAAGCGGGTCATGAGTGTTGTGAGGGCTGCCATGGATTTGGATTTTCCTGTCCTAGGTGCGGGCAAGCCATTAAATCACGGATGTTATGTTTGAAGGCTGCGAGGGCCTCTGCGTCCGGACGATCGACTATTTGATTTTTCTTAGTTAGGAACCGTGTCCGAATTGTCCGGCGATTCCTCGGCTGCTGAATTATGTGGCTTAGGTCATCGGCGTCTGGTGGTTGCACATAGGTGCCACAGAAATTGTCGAAATGCGGCTTCAGGTCCTCCCAACAACCAATTGACTCTGGCTGGCAAGCTGTTAAGCCAATGCCGAGCTGGTCCTTTAAGCTTGAGTGGGAGGTATTTGATGGCGTGTAGATCATCACCGCGGGCCATGTGGATATGAAGGAGATAATCCTCGATCCATACCGCAGGATCTGTTGTGCCATCGTATGATTCGATGTTTAAGGGTTTGAAACCCTCCGGATTTGATGATCCATTACTTCATCTGTGAAGCATAGTGGGTGTCTTGGCGCCTCATCTTTGGGCTATATCACGGCGTTGCTCAAATGAGCTTTGTTCATTGTGTTCGGCCCGGCGGAATTGCCATATCCGGCATGGCGGTTATAAATCACGTGTCGTAGTAGGCGCCACGCGATCCGTAGATCGATCTTGTTTGCCTTGCCTTGTCCTCCAATATATCTCGCAGGTCTAGCGCATTTCCCCGTGCCTTGGTATTTTTGGAGTGACGCCGGGGTGCGGCTTGAGTGGAGGGCCGAGAGGCCTCTCTGTCGCGGCCACGAGGTGGCCGGTCGGCCGCGTCGTGCGCTGGTGATGTAGGTTTAGGTGTTTCCTCCTCTAATCGGGGTAGCAGCCTGCGCTTTGGGTAGCTCTTGGAGGGTCATTCGAGTTTGTACTCTTCGGCCGCAAGGACTTCAGTCCATCTGTCGGCTAGCAAGTCTTGGTCAGCTCTAAGCTGTTGCTGTTTTTTCTTGAGGCTGCTCGCCGTGGCCATAAGCCTGCGTTTGAAACGCTCTTGTTCGACGGGATCCTTAGGCACGACAAATTAAGTCGTCGTCGAGGCTTGCCTCGTCTTGGAGGAGGCATGTAATTATCGTCCTCTACCTCTCATCTGCCGCTCTCTCATGAGGTTGGCTTCTCCATCCTCTGTGCTGAATCCTGCTTTGGAGGGTTGTCTTCGCCTTGTCCGGGGTGTTATTATCTCCGTGCGGAATCGCCGTTTTGCTTTGGCGGGATTTAGAGCGGCGCCACGGCGCGGCGCTTAGGCTGCTTCTTGGAGGGTCATCCTCCGTTGTTCCATCACCATTCCCTTCTTTTGGGGTGTCCACCATGTATATGTCGTATGACGAGGTGGCCTTCCGGTGCCTGTGGGCGCTGGTTCTTGTAAATCTCTGCATCGGCGTCCATACCCTTGATGACTTCGGAGTCGAAGTCGAGCATGTTGGTTAAATCATCGACAGTGGCTACGAAGTGGGTGGTGAGTGGGCTTTGAATTTCTTCGTCGTCCGCATCCCAACCTTGCTGACCATAGTCCGGCCAGGGCTCTCCTGATAAAGAGAGAGACTTTAGCGAATTCAGGATGTCGCCGAAGGGCGAGTGTTGAAAGATGTCATGGCGGCAAAATCCATGATCGGCGCCCAATCGGATTCGATTAGCGGTAGCGGAAGGTTGAGTCCGGAGAGAGTCCGACACCTTGAGTCGCGAAGCCGCAAAGGACAAGGCTGGTATTCGCTCGATCGCCGTAGAGATTGCAGCCCGGCGGTGTCCAGCCACCTGTCCTCGACAGCGCGATCGGCTCGAGCTAAGGGTCGGGCGGACACCGTGCGACCTCGTGGGCCTTGTTCGTGGCGAGCTAGATCATGCCCATCGTGTGATCTTGGCGCTTGGCTGTGGCCCGAACCCATCGAAGATCAAGTCTCCGCGACGTCGGCCGTGTAGTTCAAACTTCCAAATCTGACTGATGGCGGGCGTAGCTTTCGATCTGCTCGGATGGCCAGCGAATTGCCCGCATGCAAAGCCACGGAATCGAAGATCTGTCCGGGAGAAAAGTCTCACCTGGACCGCATCATTGTTGATGATCGGAGGAGCCATCGGGCCTAAAGGTGGCGACAGGAGGAACTCTCAATGAAAGCACCAATGTCGGTGTCAAAACCGGCGGATCTCGAGTAGGGGTCCCGAACTGTGCGTCTAGGCGGATGGTAACAGGAGACAAGGGACACGATGTTTTTACCCAGGTTGGGCCCTCTCGATGGAGGTAAAACCCTACTCTTGCTTGATTAATATTGATGATATGGGTAGTACAAGAGTAGATCTACCACGAGATCGAGAGGCTAAACCCTAGAAGCTAGCCTATGGTATGATTGTTGTTAGTCCTATGGACTAAAACCCTCCGGTTTATATAGACACCGGAGAGGGCTAGGGTTACAGTCGGTTACAAAGGAGGAGATCTACATATCCGTATCGCCAAGCTTGCCTTCCACGCCAAGGAAAGTCCCATCCGGACACGGGACGAAGTCTTCAATCTTGTATCTTCATAGTCCAGGAGTCCGGCCAAAGGCTATAGTCCGGCCATCCAGACACCCCCTAATCCAGGACTCCCTCACATGGTTCGCAAGTACCAAGTGATTCATAATCAAGTGATTCCAGAAGTCCATCAGTATGGAGTTTCTTCATGCGTTTCACACCAATATGACCCAAACGGCAGTGTATGCCACAAATAAGTTGCACTATCATTATCAACTCTGCATCTTTTGGCTTCAACATTATGAATATGTGTATTACTACTATCGAGATTCAACACAAATAGACCACTCTTCAAGGGTGCATGACCATAAAAGATATTACTCATATAAATAGAACAACAATTATTCTCAGATTTAAATGAATAACCGTCTCACATCAAACAAGATCTAGATATAATGTTCATGCTTAACGCTGGCACCAAATAACAATTATTCAGGTCTAAAATTAATCCCGAAGGTAGATGTAGAGGTAGCGTGCTGACGGCGATCACATCGACTTTGGAACCATTTCCCACGCGCATCGTCACCTCGTCCTTAGCCAATCTTTGCTCAATCTGTAGTCCCTGTTTCGAGTTGCAAATATTAGCAACAGAACTAGTATCAAATACCCAGGTGCTACTGCGAGCTTTAGTAAGGTACACATCAATAACATGTATATCACATATACCTTTGTTCACCTTGCCATCCTTCTTTTCCGCCAAATATTTGGGGCAGTTCTGCTTCTAGTGACCAGTCCCTTTGCAGTAGAAGCACTCAGTCTCAGGCTTAGGTCCAGACTCGGGTTTCTTCTCCTGAGCAGCAACTTGTTTGACGTTCTTCTTGAAGTTCCCCTTCTTCTTCCCTTTACTCTTTTTCTTGAAACTAGTGGTCTTGTTGACCATCAACACTTGATGCTCTTTCTTGATTTCTACCTCCGCAGCTTTTAGCATCGCGAAGAGCTCGGGAATTGTCTTATCCATCCCTTGCATGTTATAGTTCATCACAAAGCTCTTGTAGCTTGGTGGCAGTGATTGAAGAATTCTGTCAATGACACTATCATCCGGAAGGTTAACTCCCAGTTGAATCAAGTGATTGTTATACCCAGACATTTTGAGTATATGTTCACTGACAGAACTATTCTCCGCTATCTTGCAGCTGTAGAACTTATTGGGACTTCATATCTCTCAATCCGGGCATTTGCTTGAAATATTAACTTCAACTCCTGGAACATCTCATATGCCCCATGACGTTCAAAACGTCGTTGAAGTCCCGGTTCTAAGCCGTAAAGCATGGCACACTGAACTTCGAGTAGTCATCAGCTTTACTCTGCCATACGTTCTTAACGTTATCAGCAGCATCTACAGTAGGCATGGCACCCGGCGGTGCTTCCATGACGTAATTCTTCTGTGCAGCAATGAGGATAATCCTCAAGTTACGGACCCAGTCCGTGTAATTGCTACTATCATCTTTCAACTTAGCTTTCTCAAGGAACGCATTAAAATTCAACGGAACAATAGCACGGGCCATCTATCTACAACAACATAGACAAGCAAAATACTATCAGCTACTAAGTTCATGATAAATTAAAGTTAAATTAATCATATTACTTAAGGACTCCCACTTAGATAGACATCCCTCTAATCATCTAAGTGATCACGTGATGCAAATCAACTAAACCATAACCGATCATCACGTGAAATGGAGTAGTTTTCAATGGTGAACATCATTATGTTGATCATATCTACTATATGATTCACGTTCGACCTTTCGGTCTCAGTGTTCCGAGGCCATATTTGCATATGCTAGGCTCGTCAAGTGTAACCCAAGTATTCTGCGTGTGCAAAACTGGCTTGCACCCGTTGTATAAGAACGTTGAGCCTATCACACCCGATCATCACGTGGTGTCTCGGCACGACGAACTTTGGCAACGGTGCATACTCAGGGAGAACACTTGTACCTTGAAATTTTTAGTGAGAGATCATCTTATATTGCTACCGTCAATCAAAGCAGAATAAGATGCATAAAGGATAAACATCACATGCAATCAATATAAGTGATATGATATGGCCATCATCATCTTGTGCCTTTGATCTCCATCTCCAAAGCACCGTCATGATCACCATCGTCACCGGCGCGACACCTTGATCTCCATCGTAGCATCATTGTCATCTTGCCAACTATTGCTTCTAAGAATATTGCTACCGCTTAGTGATAAAGTAAAGCAATTATAGGGCGTTTGCATTTCATACAATAAAGCGACAACCATATGGCTCCTGCCAGTTGCCGATAACTCCGTTACAAAACGTGATCATCTCATACAATAAAATATAGCATCATGGCTTGACCATATCACATCACAACATGCCCTACAAAAACAAGTTAGACGTCCTCTACTTTGTTGTTGCAAGTTTTACGTGGCTGCTACGGGCTGAGCAAGAACCGTTCTTACCTACGCATCAAAACCACAACGATAGTTCGTCACATTAGTGTTGTTTTAACCTTCAACAAGGACCAGGCGTAGTCACACTCAGTTCAACTAAAGTTGGAGAAACTGACACCCGCCAGCCACCTTTGTGCAAAGCACGTCGGTAGAACCAGTCTCGCTTAAGCGTACGCGTAATGTCGGTCCGGGCCGCTTCATCCAACAATACCACCGAACCAAAGTATGACATGCTGGTAAGTGATATGTCAACAACGTATCTATAATTTTTGATTGCTCCATGCTATATTATCTACTGTTTTGGACCATATTGGGCTTTATTTTCCACTTTTATATTGCTTTTGGGACTAACCTATTTACCGGAGGCCCAGCCCAGAATTGCTGTTTTTTTGCCTATTTCAGTGTTTCAAAGAAACGGAATATCAAACGGAGTCCAAACGGAATGAAACCTTCGGGAACGTGATTTTCTCAACAAATATGATCCAGGAGACTTGGACCCTCCGTCAAGAAAGGAGGGAGGCGACCACGAGCATGGAGGGCGCCCGCCCCTAAGGCGCGCCCCCTGCCTCGTGGGCCCCCCTTTGCTCCATCGACGTACTCCTTCCTCCTATATATACCTACGTACCCCCAAATGATCAGATACGGAGCCAAAAACCTAATTCCACCGCCGCAACCTTCTGTACCCACGAGATCCCATCTTGGGGCCTGTTAGGAGCTCCGCTGGAAGGGAATCCACCACGGAGGCTTCTACATCATCACCATAGCCCCTCCGATGAAGTGTTAGTAGTTTAC
The DNA here is from genome assembly GCA_021605205.1 of Aegilops longissima. Classification (NCBI taxonomy): domain Eukaryota; kingdom Viridiplantae; phylum Streptophyta; class Magnoliopsida; order Poales; family Poaceae; genus Aegilops; species Aegilops longissima. Next base: position 13,384 of record JAHIAM010011700.1, read on the forward strand.
CTCAGACCTTCGGGTCCATAGTTAGTAGCTAGATGGTTTCTTCTCTCTTTTTGGATCTCAATACAATGTTCTCCCCCTCTCTCATGGAGATCTATTCGATGTAATCTTCTTTTTGCGGTGTGTTTGTTGAGACCGATGAGTTGTGGGTTTATGATCAAGATTATCTATGAGCAATATTTGAATCTTCTCTGAATTCTTTTATGTATGATTGGTTATCTTTGCAAGTCTCTTCGAATTATCAGTTTGGTTTGGCCTACTAGATTGGTTTTTCTTGAAATGGGAGAAGTGCTTAGCTTTGGGTTCAATCTTGCGGTGTCCTTTCCGGTGTGATGAGGGGCAGCAAGGCACGTATTGTATTGTTGCCATCGAGGATAACAAGATGGGGTTTTTACCATATTGCATGAATTTATCCCTCTACATCATGTCATCTTCCTTAAGGCGTTACTCTGTTTTCATTAACTTAATACTCTAGATGCATGCTGGATAGCGGTCGATGAGTGGAGTAATAGTAGTAGATGCTGGCAGGAGTCGGTCTACTTGTCTCGGACGTGATGCCTATATACATGATCATACCTAGATACTCTCATAACTATGCTCAATTCTGTCAATTGCTCAACAGTAATTCGTTCACCCATTGTAGAAATACTTATGCTCTTGAGAGAAGCCACTAGTGAAATCTATGGCCCCCGGGTCTATTCTCATCATATCAATCTTCAATCACTTTATTATTACTTTGCTTTTTTGCTTTGCCTTTTATTTTATCTTGCATCTTTATATTAAAAATACCAAAAATATTATCTATCATATCTATCAGATCTCACTCTCGTAAGTGACCGTGAAGGGATTGACAACCCCTAAACGTGTTGGTTGCGTTGAGCTATTTGTTTTGTGTAGGTACGAGGGACTCGCACGTGGCCTCCTACTGGATTGATACCTTGGTTCTCAAAAACTGAGGGAAATACTTAAGCTACTTTGCTGCATCATCCTCTCCTCTTCGGGGAAATCCAACGCAGTGCTCAAGAGGTAGCAAGAAGAATTTCTGGCGCCGTTCGGGAGTCTCATAAAAGTCAACATACCAAGTACCCATCACAATCCCTTATCTCTCGCATTACATTATTTGCCATTTGCCTCTTGTTTTCCTCCCCCCCACTTTACCCTTGTCATTTTATTCGCCCTCTCTTTTCCGTTTGCCTTTTTCTCGCTTGTCTGTCGTTATGTCTGAATTTGGGGAAATTATTGCCGATATGGACAATAATAATATCATAGAAAATTCTAATGCTCCTGCTGAAGAACCCCCTACCTTGCATACAAAAAGATTTCGAATTGGTAGTGGTAATATTATTGGAAAAGGAGTTATTCAAGATTTCTTTACTTGTGCCGGTGCTTTGCCTTCTATGGGCGGTTCTATTCTCCATAGAACTATTAGTCTTGCGGACGCTATTGCCATGCTTATCGTTGAACTTGAAAGGCAATTTATGCATATGCATCCTTGCATACAAAGAATTTTCCTGGAATTCTCTAATATTGAGCATTCTTCTGTTAAGCGTGCCACTACTATCTTTTTGGCTAATGATTTCAAATTTATAATAAAAGAGGCCAAAGAAATCTTTGCGCATTATAGGGTGGACACTGGCCATCCTCTCATAGAAGCTATCCTCTTTGATCAAGAAGAAATAATGCATTTTCAGTCTCTAGACTATGTTGCTTTCAATGAAAACCTTAGAAAAAAGGTTCCTACCAATGTTCTAGTTGATAGAATTTCTAAACTTAATGATGATTTGGCTATTCGAAATAATGAGCTAGGATATCCTCTTGAGTATAGGCTCACCAAGTTCTGCCAAAAGAATGCTTATAATGATGAATTGGTTGTGCGATACGAAGGGCCGAAGGAGGAACCTATACCTCCAAAGATTGATCTTGGGGACTTTTGTCCCATTAAATTTAGCCCTTTTGATTACTTTTGCTTGCCTCAAAGAAAACTTGCTGCCGAACGTAGAGAGTATGAGATGAGTTTCACTGATCTATCCTATTACTATGGCAATACCTAGATCTATCCTTGCTTTTATGCCTAGCTAAGGGCGTTAAACGATAGCGCTTGTTGGGAGGCAACCCAATTTTATTTTAGTTTTGCTTTTTTGTTTCTGTTTAGGAATAAATAATCCATCTACCTTCTGTTTAGATGTGGTTTTATGTTTTAATTAGTGTTTGTGCCAAGTTAAACCTATAGGATCTTCTTGGATGATAGTTATTTGATCTTGCTGTAATTTCCAGAAAATTTCGATTCACGAAAACAATTGTTAAAAATAACCAGAACGTGATAAAATAGTAATTCCAACTGCTGCTGATGAATAAACAAATTTCCTAGGTCGTCATATTTTGGCTGATTTTTTGGAGTTCCAGAAGTTTGCGTTAGTTACAGATTACTACAGACTGTTCTATTTTTGGCAGATTCTGTTTTTCGTGTGTTGTTTGCTTATTTTGATGAACCTATGGCTAGTAAAATAGTTTATAATACATAGATAAGTTAGAATACAGTAGTTTTAACACCAATATAAATAAAGAATGAGTTCATTACAGTACCTTGAAGTGGTCTTTTGTTTTCTTTCGCTAACGGAGCTTACGAGATTTCTGTTGAGTTTTGTGTTGTGAAGTTTTCAAGTTTTGGGTGAAATCTTTTGATGGATTATGAAAAAAGGAGTGGCAAGAGCCTAAGCTTGGGGATGCCCATGGCACCCCCAAGATAATCTAAGGACACCAAAAATTCAAAGCTTGGGGATGCCCCAGAAGACATCCCCTCTTTTCGTCCACTTCCATCGGTAACTTTACTTGGAGCTATATTTTTATTCACCACATGATATGTTTTCTGCTTGGAGCATCTTGTATGATTTGAGTCTTTGCTTTTTAGTTTATCACAATCATCCTTGCTGTACACACCTTTTGAGAGAGCCACACATGAATTGGAATTTGTTAGAATACTCTATGTGCTTCACTTGTATCTTTTTAGCTTTATAGTTTTTGCTCTAGTACTTCACTTATATATTTTAGAGCACGGTGGTGGATTTGTTTTATAGAAACTATTGATCTCTCATGCTTCACTTATATTATTTTGAGAGTCTTAAATAGCATGGTAATTTGCTTAAAAATTTAACATGCTTGGTATTCAAGATATGTAAAACTTTCTTTTGAGTGCGTTGAATACTAAGAAAAGTTTGATGCTTGATAATTGTTTTGAGATATGAAGATGGTGATATTAGAGTAATGCTAGTTGAGTAATTGTGAATTTGAGAAATACTTGTGTTAAAGTTTGTGATTCCCGTAGCATGCACGTATGGTTAACCGTTATGTGATGAAGTCGGAGCATGATTTATTTATTGATTGTCTTCCATATGAGTGGCGGTCGGGGACGAGTGATGGTCTTTTCCTACCAATCTATCCCCCTAGGAGCATGCGCGTAATACTTTGCTTTGATAACTTCTAGATTTTTGCAATAAGTATATGAGTTCTTTATGACTAATGTTGAGTCCATGGATTATACGCACTTTTCCTTCCTTCCACCATTGCTAGCCTCTCTAATACCGCGCACCTTTCGCCGGTATCATACACCCACCATATACCTTCCTCAAAACAGCCACCATACCTACCTATCATGGCATTTCCATATATAGCCACTCCGAGATATATTGCCATGCAACTTTCCACCGTTCCGTTTACCATGACGTGCTCCATCATTGTCATATTGCTAGCATGATCATGTGGTTGACATCGTATTTGTGGCAAAGCCACCGTTCATAATTCTTTCATACTTGTCACTCTTGATTCATTGCATATCCCGGTACACCGCCGGAGGCATTCATATAGAGTCATATTTTGTTCTAAGTATCGAGTTGTAATTGTTGAGTTGTAAGAAAAATAAAAGTGTGATGATCATCATTTTTAGAGCATTGTCCCAAGTGAGGAAAGGATGATGGAGACTATGATTCCCCCAAAAGTCGGGATGAGACTTCGGACGAAAAAAAGACGCCACAAAAAAAAGAGAAAAGGCCCAAAAAAATGAGATAAAAAGAGAGAAGGGACACTGTTACTATCCTTTTACCACACTTGTGCTTCAAAGTAGCACCATGATCTTCATGATAGAGAGTCTCTCATTTTGTCACTTTCATATACTAGTGGGAATTTTTCATTATAGAACTTGGCTCGTATATTCCAATGATGGGCTTCCTCAAAATGTCCTAGGTCTTCGTGAGCAAGCGAGTTGGATGCACACCCACTTAGTTTCTTTTGTTGAGCTTTCATATACTTATAGCTCTAGTGCATCCGTTGCATGGCAATCCCTACTCACTCACATTGATATCTATTGATGGGCATATCCATAGCCCGTTGATACGCCTAGTTGATGTGAGACTATATTCCCCTCCTTTTGTCTTCTCCACAACCACCATTCTATTCCACATATAGTGCTATATCCATGGCTCACGCTCATGTATTGCGTGAAGATTGAAAAAGTTTTGAAAATGTCAAATGTATGAAACAAATTGCATGGCTTGTCATTGGGGTTGTGCATGATTTAAATACTTTGTGTGGTGAAGATAGAGCATAGCCAGACTATATGATTTTGTAGGGAAAACTTTCTTTGGCCATGTTATTTTGAGAAAACATAATTGCTTGGTTAGTATGCTTGAAGTATTATCATTTTTATGTCAATATAAACTTTTGTCTTGAATCTTTCGGATCTGAATATTCATACCACAATTAAGAAGAGTTACATTGAAATTATGCCAAGTAGCACTCCGCATCAAAAATCCTTTTTTATCATTTACCTACTCGAGGACGAGCATGAATTAAGCTCGGGGATGCCTGATACGTCTCCAACGTATCTATAATTTTTGATTGCTCCAAGCTATATTATATAATGTTT
>JAHIAM010011701.1:0-11186 GCA_021605205.1 Aegilops longissima
GGCCGAGCCTGGAACGAGCCGGAGCATGCGGCGAAGCGGCGTGCCGTGGCGCCGCATGCGCAGGAGAATCCATCACACCTCGTCGCTTCCCCTGTCTATCTTAGGGGTGTGGCTTTGGGGTTGCGTGCGTCCTATTGTTGGAAAAACAGAATGTCCGATATGCATCTGCCAACTAAGTGCATCAAGTATTAGCACGAGGCCAGCAGGGTGGGAGGGGGTCGTGACCTCCTCCCCACCCCGTGAGGCCGAGCCTGAACGAGCGAGGGCGGCGCGGCGTGCCGCGGCGCCGCATGCGCAGGAGAGTCCGTCACACCCCGTCGCCTCCCTGTCTATCTCAGGGGTGTGGCTCTGGGGTTGCGTGTGCCCTATTGTTGGGAAAATAGAATGTCCGCACTGCGCGTGTCAACCAAGCACACTGTGTGCGTTAGCGCGAGCCCGAGCAGGGGGGTGGGAGGGAGGGTCGTGACCCCCCTCCCCACCCCCTGCGAGGCCGAGCCTGGAATGAGCCGGGGCAGGCGGCGACGCGGCGTGCCGCGGCGCTCCATGCGCAGGCGAGTCCGTCACACCCCATCGCCTCCCTGTCTATCTTAGGGGTGTGGCTCTGGGGTTGCGTGCGTCCTATTGTTGGGAAAACAGAATGTCCGACCGCGCTTATCAACTAAGCGCCAAGAAGGCGTTAGCGTGAGCGGCGGGGTCTCAGGGGAGTCGTGACCCTCCCCACCCCCTGCGAGGCCGAGCCTAGAACGAAGCCGGGAGGCGGTGACGCTGGCGCGCCGCGCACCGCATGCGCAGCGAAGTCTGCGACACCCCGCCGCCTCCTGTCTCATCTTAGGGGTGTGGCTCTGGGGTTGCGTGCATCCTATTGTTGGAAAAACGGAATGTTCGTACTGCGCCTGTCAACCAAGCGCAGTGCGTGTGTTAGCGCGAGACCGAGCAGGGGGGTGGGAGTGGGGTCGTGACCCCCCTCCCCATGGCCCTGCCAGGCCGAGCTTGGAACGAGCCGGAGTAGGCGGCGACGCGGCGTGCAAGGCCGCATGCATCGGCGAAGTCCGCTACACCGCCGCCTCCTGGGCCTACCATGCGCATGCGAGTCCGCTACACCGCCGCGTCGCTGCATGCGCAGGCGAGTCCGTCACACCCCGTCTCCTCCCAGTCTACCATGCGCAGGCGAGTCCGTTACACCCCGTGCGCCTGTCAACCAAGTCAGGATGGGTTGTGCCATTGTAGCAAAGTGAAAAGATTCGCCTCAGTAGTGTTTTTGATTGGCCGGAAAAAATATTCGTCTAAGCGAACTGCAATGCTTTAGCGGACTACATTTTTTTAAGGTGAGGGGGTACTGGAATAACTTGCTAGTTGTGCGTCATTGGGCTTTGTTTGTTTTTGGGCTGTGAGAATTTGTTGGGCCTGTGTTCGGGGAGTGAAGACGCATTGGGCCCAAGTCGGCCTGTGAGCACGACTGGTTCCCGGTGCGTTGGGTGCGACCTAATGTTTAGTCCCACCTCGCCCGCGGAAGGCGCGCCCGACCTGTTTATAAGCGCTGGCGAGGCAGCCATATCAAACTCCTCTGGTTACTTATTTGGGTGCTTATACATGGCGCTCGCTGCTCTATTCTCTATGACCTGTGGGCCCTTATGTGCCCGCCCCCATGCATTGTGACTCAGAACGACTCGCCTTCTGTGGGCGCGGACCTACTAGGAGACTTGCTGGGGATGGGTGCACCTGTGGTGGTCAATTTTTTATATGTATTTTATATCTTAAGTATTTTTTTTCAATGCAGGGGCGTGCACTGCTTAGCAAATCATCCGTGCACTGCATTGATCAGGGTTCTGTACTGCATGTGCATGCATTCCGTACTACACATGTTTGCGCTACATTTTTGTGCGCTGCATTGGTAGCATTTTTCTTTATTGTTTTTCCCTATTACGTATCATGTTTTCTAGTGTACGGGTGTGCACTTCTTTGTTGCTTCTATGTGCACTGCATTCGTCATTGTCCTGTGCTGCACGTGTACACATTTTGCACTGCGTGCATCCTTCTTTGTGCCAAAGTTGTGATTGGTTATGCTAACGCATGGATCGCATGACTTACATTTAAATCATTGCATCAGTGCACCAATTACATGTTGTGCACTACGCGAAAATGCTTCTCTTGTGGTTCATTTTGAGCATGTACCGCACTTCATGCACACATATAGTGAAGTTCCTTGTAAGACTTTGGAGAATTGCACACATTTTTTAGAGACCTATTACGGACTGGGCCGGGCCTGGTCAGAATGGGTGGTCAATTTTTTTCCTTATCTGAAGCATTCTTTTATTTTGGAGTATATATATTTCGTGGTAGTACAAATGATGTCTTTTGTACTGCTTGCACCAACGTTGAGTAATCGGATCATGCTGCACCAAGTCTCGTATGTTGTACATCGAAGAAAGTTGCCGCAGCCTTCTTCGCTCGTGATTTATGCATGTATTGCACTTCATGTATACACTCTGTGAACTGCCTTATATTTGTTATGTGAACTGTATTCACGTTTCTTTATAAATATTAATATTAATGTTCTTTTTCTATAATTACTTTTTGTGGACTGCATGTGTACAAATGTGTAATGCTTATTTTTTAGCATTGTGAACTGCATTAATCTGCCTTTTTTTGTATGAGTTGTAGTCAGATTACTTAATTTTTTAACGTTGTTTTTGAATATGTTTTGTATGTGAATAGTATGTTTTGGTATCACACATTAAATTTTTCAAAGTTTTCTGGATACTTGTTCTAACACAAACTAATTTCAGCGAAAGCAATTGATCAGAAGCAAACTGTGATACATAAGCAAACAACAGAAATAAAATTTAATGATGATTCTAAAACGACATTGTTTTTACAAAAGAAATGTTTGATATGAAGCAATGGACATAATCAAAAGCTTGCATACATGAAACAAAGAACAACACAACGACTAAACTAAAGTGAAACTAAAACATAGCCCTGAATTATTTCTAGTTGTTGTATTGGATTACAGCCTTGTTCTTCTTCTACTTTGCTTCTTTGTCTCTTTTTGCCCTGTCCAGTCCCATGATGACATTGTAGATGATTCTCCATGACTCATATGTTGCGAATGCATCTATTGCTGCATACTTGATAAGCTTTTCTTGCAGTGGGCAAAATCCCCACAGAGTATGGTCCTCCTTGCGGTTAATTTTTTTCTTCATGTCATGGTAGTGAATGTCTATCATCCTGCCGGCAACATCAGCCAAAGAGCCAAACTTCTTTTTATTGTATGGGTCTCTCCATTCCACCTTAATATCAATGTAGTTGTCGGAGTTGATCTCCAAACCAGATAGCTTCATCTTGCTTTTGTCTCCTTCAATGGCGAATCCGACGAAGGTGTACTCACCATTCATGAGGAATTTGTCTAGTTCCATTGGCCTGCAAGATGTTTGTATAGAGTGAATATAGTTTATTTTCTTAGAAGTGCCAATGTCTTTTTTTTTCTAAAACTGAACTGCAATATGAATATCTGAATCTGTTGCATTGAGTAGTTGCTAATACTTTGTTCAGCATAACTAGTAAATCTGATAATATATTGCATAAACAATGCATGTTTTGTGCATGATTGTAATCTTGAACTGAATTTCATACATGTTTTGTATATTAATGTTGCAGTTTTCTATTTTTCAGTCAAATAGTTTGTATTTGGTAAAACAAAATAAAACTACGTGTATTGCTAGATCATATAATTCAAGAATTGAACACATGAGTGACATACATGGAGCCAGATGAAAACTGTCAACGAATGCATATGCCATGCTTTTCAAAAATGAAAACCAGAGTTTAAATATTTGCGATTGCAGTGAAGAAAATTTAAAATCAATATTGACAATCAATAGTACATATTGGTAGTTATTCTGACTTGTCTTTAGCTGCAGAGATGTCGTAGACAAGGCATTCTTTTTCTATGCATAGCTGGAGCGCTGCTGCCCGCTGTGGCTTCATGTAGTGCATGTACTCGACATCAACGCCGACTAGTTTGACGGGCATTCCGCCGAGCTTCCTCCTAAGCATGGACAACATCTTGTCCACATCTTCATCCTTGCTTGTGCAAACGACGTGGAGCTTGTGGTTGCCGTGGAGGTCGACGTCGTGGAGCTCCCTAGTGTACCTGCAGCGCTGCTTGTAAAGAGGTGCATCCGCCATGACTCTCCTCTGCTCTCTCGTGTTTGTTCTTGAGAGAAAAGGTTGGTGAAAGGAAGTGTGGAGAAGAAGATGCAATGGGGTTTTGTGGGGTACGAAGCAGTTGTGTTTTCTCCTCTGATCTCCTCTGCTCTCCTTGACAGGACGTGGGAGAGGTGGAGCGGGGTGGTAGCGTGGTGGGGCTCTGTTTTTAGTTATGTGGCAACTACAGACAGGTTCTGCTATGAGGAGGCTCTGTTAGTGCGTTTGAAATCTAGAACGCCGTCTCCTCTTTTTTCGTGACTTGTTCAGGTATGCACGCAACTGTCAGAAAATGTGATGATTGTGTTTTTGGTGAATTTTCCTATTAATTGCACTTCTTTGCTATCAGAGCAGAACTGCATACATCCACATAGTGTACTGCATGGAAGTGAAATTTATTATTCATGCACTGAATTATATCGGATTAGGATTGATACAGATGTACGCACACTTAGTTTCTTGATGGAGTTCTTTCATGCAGTTCTTTATTTTTTATAACGGACTGCTTTGCTTAACTAACAGGGCGACATTCTTCATTTTAGCCAGACTGCAATGCAGTAGAAGGAGAACTGCATTTTAGAAAAAAGAATACTTCGTGCTTCCAAGTGGAGAACTGCATTGTTTGGCATCGTGGACTGCATTTGTACGTTTACTTCGGGCTTTCTGTGTTTTATTTATTAATAGCGAACTGTAGTTTCTGGCAGTGCCCACACACATTTTCTTTTGTTGTTTTTATTCATTTAAAAATGTTTTTCATTTTTCTTTGATGTTTTATTTTTGAAGTTATTGTTTTTTCTTAGTGGGCCTTGTTGGGCCCGTGTTCGGGAGTGAAGACGATTGGGCCCAAGTCGGCTGTGAGCACGGTTGGTTCCTTGTGCGTTGTGTGCGACCTAATGTTTAGTCCCACCTCGCCATGGAAGGTGCGCCTGACCTGTTTATAAGCGTGGCGCGAGGCAGCCGTGTCGAACTCCTCCGTTACTTATTGGGGCGCTTATACACGCCGCCGCTGCTCTATGCTCTATGACTGTGGGTTTTATGTGCCCGCCCCATGCATTGTGACTCGTAACGACTCGCCTGTGGGCGCGGACCTACTAGGAGACTTCTTTGGGACGGTGCACCTGGTGGTCAATTTTTATATGTATTTTATATCTTAAGTATTTTTTTTCAATGCAGGGGCGTGCACTGCTTAGCAAATCATCTGCCATCGCATCGTGGTTCATCAGATCGCATGTGCATGCATTCCGTACTACACATGTTTGCGCTACATTTTTGTGCACTACATGGGTAGCATTTTTCTTTATTGTTTTTCCCTCTTACGTATCATTTTTTCTAGTGTACGGGTGTGCACTTCTTTGTTGCTTCTATGTGCACTACATTCGTCATTGTCCTGTGCTGCACGTGTACACATTTTGCACTGCGTGCATCCTTCTTTGTGCCAAAGTTGTGACTGGTTATGCCAACGCTGCGGACTGCATGACTTACATTTAAGTACTGCATCAGGTGCACTAATTCTGTGTTGTGCACTACGCAAAAATGCGTCTCTTGTGGTTCATTTTGAGCATGTACCGCACTTCATGCACACATATAGTGAAGTTCCTTGTAAGACTTTGGAGAACTGCACACATTTTTTAGAGACCTATTACGGGACTGGCTGGGGCCTGGCTATAGCTGGGTGGTCAATTTTTTTCCTTATCTGAAGCATTCTTTTATTTTGGAGTATATATATTTCGTGGTAGTACAAATGATGTCTTTTGTACTGCTTGCACCAACATTGAGTACTGCACTGCGCGTACCAAGTCTGTATGTTGTACACTGAAAGCAAGTTGTTGCAGCCCCTTCGTTCCGCATTTATGCATGTATTGCACCTCATGTATACACTCTGGGAACCGCCTTATATTTGTTATGTGGACTGTATTTACGTTTCTTTATAAATATTAATATTAATGTTCTTTTTCTATAATTACTTTTCGTGGACTGCATGTGTACAAATGTGTAGTGCTTATTTTTTAGCATTGTGAACGGCATTAATCTGTCTTTTTTTTGTATGAGTTGTAGTCAGATTACTTAATTTTTTAACGTTGTTTTTGAATATGTTTTGTATGTGAATAGTATGTTTTGCTATCACACATTAAATTTTTCAAAGTTTTCTGGATACTTGTTCTAACACAAACTAATTTCAGCGAAAGCAATTGATCAGAAGCAAACTGTGATACATAAGCAAATAACAGAAATAAAATTTAATGATGATTCTAAAACGACATTGTTTTTACAAAAGAAATGTTTGATATTAAGCAATGGACATAATCAAAAGCTTGCATACATGAAACAAAGAACAACACAACGACTAAACTAAAGTGAAACTAAAACATAGCCCTGAATTATTTCAAGTTGTTGTATTGGATTACAGCCTTGTTCTTCTTCTACTTTGGTTCTTTGTCTCTTTTTGCCCTGTCCAGTCCCATGATGACATTGTAGATGATTATCCGTGACTCATATGTTGCGAATGCATCTATTGCTGCATACTTGATAAGCTTTTCTGGCAGTGGGCAAAATCCCCACAGAGTATGGTCCTCCTTGCGGTTAATTTTTTTCTTCATGTCATGGTAGTGAATGTCTATCATCCTGCCGACAACATCAGCCAAAGAGCCAAACTTCTTTTTATTGTATGGGTCTCTCCATTCCACCTTAATATCAATGTAGTTGTCGGAGTTGATCTCCAAACCAGATAGCTTCATCTTGCTTTTGTCTCCTTCAATGGCGAATCCGACGAAGGTGTACTCACCACTCATGAGGAATTTGTCTAGTTCCATTGGCCTGCAAGATGTTTGTATAGAGTGAATATAGTTTATTTTCTTAGAAGTGCCAATGTCTTTTTTTTTTTTTTGAAACTGAACTGCAATATGAATATCTCAATCTGTTGCATTGAGTAGTTGCTAATACTTTGTTCAGCATAACTAGTAAATCTGATAATATATTGCATAAACAATGCATGTTTTGTGCATGATTAAAATCTTGAACTGAATTTCATACATGTTTTGTATATTAATGTTGCAATTTTCTATTGTTCAGTCAAATAGTTTGTATTTGGTAAAACAAAATAAAACTACGTGTATTGCTAGATCATATAATTCAAGAATTGAACACATGAGTGACAGACATGGAGCCAGATGAAAACTGTCAATGAATGCATATGCCATGCTTTTCAAAAATGAAAACCAGAGTTTAAATATTGGCGATTGCAGTGAAGAAAATTTAAAATCAATATTGACAACAGTACAGATTGATAGTTATTCTGACTTGTCTTTAGCTGCAGAGATGTTGTAGACAAGGCATTCTTTTTCTATGCATAGCTGGAGCACTGCTGCCCGTTGTGGCTTCACGTAGTGCGTGTACTCGACATCAACGCCGACTAGTTTGACGGGCATTCCACCGAGCTTCCTCCAGAGCATGGACAACATCTTGTCCACATCTTCATCCTTGCTTGTGCAAACGACGTGGAGCTTGAGGTTGCCGTGGAGGTCGACGTCGTGGAGCTCCCTGGTGTACCTGCAGCGCTGCTTGTAAAGGGGTGCATCCGCCATGACTCTCCTCTGCTCTCTCGTGTTTGTTCTTGAGAGAAGAGGTTGGTGAAAGGAAGTGTGGAGAAGAAGATGCAATGGGGTTTTGTGGGGTACGAAGCAGTTGTGTTTTCTCCTCTGATCTCCTCTGCTCTCCTTGACAGGACGTGGGAGAGGTGGAGCGGGGTGGTAGCGTGGTGGGGCTCTGTTTTTAGTTATGTGGCAACTACAGACATGTTCTGATATGAGGAGGCTCTGTTAGTGCGTTGGAAATCTAGAACGTCGTCTCCTCTTTTTTCGTGACTTGTTCAGGTATGCACGCAACTGTCAGAAAATGTGATGATTGTGTTTTTGGTGAATTTTCCTATTAATTGCACTTCTTTGCTATCAGAACAGAACTGCATACATCCACATAGTGTACTGCATGGAAGTGAAATTTATTCTTCGTGCACTGAATTATATCGGATTAGGATTTGATATAGATGTACGCACATTTAGTTTCTTGATGGAGTTCTTTCATGCAGTTCTTTATTTTTATAACGGACTGCTTTGCTTAACTAACAGGGCTGCATTCTTCAATTTAGCCAGACTGCAATGCAGTAGAAGGAGAACTGCATTTCAAAAAAAAGAATACTTCGTGCTTCCAAGTGGAGAACTGCATTGTTTGGCATCGCGGACTGCATTTGTACGTTTACTTCGGGCTTTCTGTGTTTTATTTATTTATTGCGAACTGTAGTTTCTGGCAGTGCCCACACACATTTTCTTTTGTTGTTGTTTTCATTAAAAAAATGTTTTTCATTTTTCTTTGATGTTTTATTTTTGAAGTTATTGTTTTTTCTTAGTGGGCCTTGTTGGGCCTGTGTTCGGGGAGTGAAGACGCATTGGGCCCAAGTCGGCTGTGAGCACTGGCCGTTCCTGCGTGCGTTGTGTGCGGCCTAATGTTTAGTCCCACCTCACCCGCGGAAGGCGCGCCCGACCTGTTTATAAGCGCTGGCGAGGCAGCCGTATCGAACTCCTCTGGTTACTTATTGGGGCGCTTATACACGTCGCTCGCTGCTCTATGCTCTATGACCTGTGGGCCCATGCAGTGTGGCTCAGAACGGCTCTCCTACGGTGGTCGCAGACCTACTACGAGACTGGTTGGGGCCGGATGCACCTGTGGTGGTCAATTTTTTTATTTGTATTTTTTATCTTAAGTATTTTTTCAACGTAGGGGCGTGCACTGATTATCAAACCATTCATGCACTGCATTGTTCAAGGTTCTGTACTGCATGTGCATGCATTCCGTACTACATGTTCAGGTCTTATCTTTTGTTTTCATGTTTTTGCTCTTACGTAATATATTTTCCAATGTAGGGGAGTGCACTGCTTAGTAAACATACCTGTACTGCATTGATTATGTTTCTTTTTGTGTTTTTGCTCTTATGTATTCTTTTTTTTCAAATTTAGGGGCGTTCACTGCTTCGTTGGGTATGTGTAAACTTCATTCGACAGAGTCTTTACTGCATTGGTACACAATTTGCACTGCATGCGTTCTATTTGCACGCTGCATCTTATTTTCGTTTTGTACACTACTCGAATCTAATGATTAATAAGCAAACAACAGAAAACAAATTATCACATGCATTCTGTACGAAAAGTTCATCATCAGCAAACTAAGTTCAACAGAAAGCAATCTAACATAATCAAAGTTCACATCATTACAAGCGATTTTGCATGGCAAGCAAACTAAGTTCAGCAAAAGCAAATGATCACAAGCAAACTAACGATACATAAGAAAACAACATAAAGAAAATTTGATGATAATTCTAAAACGACGCTGGCATTGTTGGCTCTTTGGCCGGCACCATCTTCTTCTTCACCAGTTAGCGTCTCCCCATCCCCAGCTGCTCCTGGCGCGCTTCTTGGGGGGCTCCTCCTTCGCCAGCTTTGCACGGCGAAGCCCGTCCTGGGTGAGGGTGATGCGGTTCCATATCTCGTACGCTGCGTAGGCATCCTTTGTCGCGTACTCGGTGTGCCTCATGGATGAGGCAGGTGGTGGCGCTTGTGCTAGTCGTCGGTGATCTTCTTCTTCAAGTTGTTGTAGTAGTCGTTGATGAGCATGCCGGAGACGTCTCCAAGGGAGTCCAACTCCTTGGTTGCCTCGGGCACCCGCCACTCCTTCCGGATGTCGACGAAGTTGGCGACCTCCAGATTGACGCGCTCTAGCCTGGTTTTGTCGCCATCGATGGATGATACGTCTCCAACGTATGTATAATTTTTGATTGCTCCATGCTACTTTACCTACTGTTTTGGACTATATTGGGCTTTATTTTCCACTTTTATATTATTTTTGGGACTAACCTATTAACCGGAGGCCCAAATTTAATTGCTTTGTTTTTTGCCTATTTCAAGTGTTTCAAAGAAACGGAATATCAAACGGAGTCCAAACGGAATGAAACCTTTGAACCTGATTTTCTCACGAACGTGATCCAGAGACTTGGACCCTACTCAAGGGATAACAGAGGCGGTCACGAGGTGGGGCGCCCCGTGGCTCGCCCCCGCCTCGTGGGCCTCTGTTGCTCCACCGACGCACTCCTTCCTCCTATATATACCTACGCACCCCAAACGATCGACACGGAGCCAAAACCTAATTCCACCGCCGCAACTTCCTGTATCCATGAGATCCCATCTTGGGGCCTGTTCTGGAGCTCCGCCGGAGGGGGCATCCACCACGGAGGGCTTCTACATCACCATAGCCCCTTCGATGAAGTGTGAGTAGTTTACTTCAGACCTTCGGGTCCATAGCTAGTAGCTAGATGGCTTCTTCTCTCTTTTTGGATCTCAATACAATGTTCTCCCCCTCTCTCGTGGAGATCTATTCGATGTAATCTTCTTTTTGCGGTGTGTTTGTTGAGACCGATGAATTGTGGGTTTATGATCCAGCTTATCTATGAATAATATTTGAATCTTATCCGAATTCTTTTATGTATGATTGGTTATCTTTGCAAGTCTCTTAGAATTATCTGTTTGGTTTGGCCAACTAGATTGGTAGTTCTTGCAATGGGAGAAGTGTTTAGCTTTGGGTTCAATCTTGCGGTGTCCTTACCCAGTGATAGAAAGGGTTGCAAGGCATGTATTGTATTGTTGCCATCGAGGATAACAAGATGGAGTATTTATCATATTGCATGAATTTATTCCTCTACATCATGTCATTTTGCTTTAGGCGTTACTCTGTTTTTAACTTAATACTCTAGATGCATGCTTTGGATAGCATCGATGAGTGGAGTAATAGTAGTAGATGCGTAATCGTTTGGTCTACTTGTCTTGGACGTGATGCCTATATACATGATCATACCGAGATATACTCATAACTATGCTCAATTCTATCAATTGCTCAACAGTAATTTGTTCACCCAATCGTAGAATATCTATGCTCTTGAG
>JAHIAM010011703.1:0-22789 GCA_021605205.1 Aegilops longissima
CACCTCGGAGCGGACGGTGGTAAGGAGCACTTGACCTTGGAGCTTGAGAATTAGACTTGTTACGATAGCTTGGGTTGGGTGGGTGGGAAGATCCACGACCACCTAAGTTCTTCTGCTGATAAAGGCTGTGAACGGAGGAGGAGGAAGGTAGAACTTCTGCTTAGCTGCCACTTGAGAGGAAGAAGAAGGCTGAACTGCATCCCTGATTCTCTTCTTAGAAGCCTCACATTTGAGCTGGGCAGCTTCTTGCTTGATGCCATGTTGTAGAATTCATCATACTTATCGGCTCAAAAGCACAAGAGCTAATTGCAGATCTTCTCTCGACCACCTCGAATTGATAGATCATACTCTTCTCATCAGTGCGTCTTGCTTAGCAAAGCGAAGCGAGCTTCGGAACTGGATATTGTATTGATACACGACATGTTGCCTGCTTGAGATTGCGGAACTCCTCACGCTTGCTCTCAACAACACTTTTGAAATGTGGTGAGCTCGAAATCACGGGAACTCATCCCGGTAATGACACGACCTCCTCTGGAATCTTTGTATTCTGGTACCACTCAGCAGCTTGATCCTTGAGTTGAAGCGATGCAAACTTGACAAAGTCCTCAGTCGACATTGCTACAATCAAAATGCTTGCAGATGTCCACAAGCCAATCGTCGGCGTCGTGGCCTCGACACGAAACGAAAGACTTGCTGATTAGCGAGGAACGGACGAGAGTAGCAAAGTCGGCTGGTTGTTGCCTTGACCTTGATTTCCTTGATTGCCTTGCCCTGAGTACGTTCTTGCAAGAGCTGCAAAATCATCGAGCATTGGCATTGGTGGCTGCCATGATAGCTTGCCGAGCCTCCGGAGGCGGAGGTGGAGGTGGAGGTTCGGTGATCCCCATCATTGTGATCCGGATTCAGGCCGTTGGCGGAGCCATCTGAAGAGGGTGACATCCGTTAGTCCTTTGATAGACAAAAGATAAGTAGAATCACGGATAGAAATTGCAACATATAGTCTTCACAATAAACATTGAACAAGAATGAGCGAATGAATTCAAAGTTAAACATCACCGTCCATTAAGGTGAGAAGCCACTTAGATAAAGATATGGAAACAACATCGTCTTAGAAACAAATCAAATATCTGGCGAAAACAAAAGATTGGCTTCTAAAATGAGCGGAACAAACACATGATAGAATTTACGCCCAAAGTGTTAGTGGTGGGGCCCACACGGACCTGACGTATAGCGGACGTCACGAATGACAAACAAGGCGTCCCGAATCAGCATAGCCAAGGATTCTTTAAGGCGTCTGCGACCACTGTAAATCGACCGTGAATGGGCGGACCACTAGACGTTGAACCCCAATCTCAAATCATACATACATCGGAAAGAAATCACTAAGCTACTAGAATTCCCACCTATAAACTCCCGAAACTTTCGGTTATGCAATCTGGTGTTGGGGATACAGGGACA
This sequence comes from Aegilops longissima, assembly GCA_021605205.1. NCBI lineage: Eukaryota > Viridiplantae > Streptophyta > Magnoliopsida > Poales > Poaceae > Aegilops > Aegilops longissima. Next base: position 1,459 of record JAHIAM010011703.1, read on the forward strand.
CAAAATATATCACCCAAACTAACAATACCTAGATCCATTGTATCCATCCGTCAACACATAACCAAGAAATCCTCGGAAATCGTGTACCTCGACCTTGAAAAAGCATCCGTTATCAAGTCATGGCAATACTCCCTTTTCGCCCAGACTGGGTTATCGGGGTTATCTCACCAACAACTGCACAAAAGAGATTTCAATGTCGGCAAACTCAGGTATTCAGAACTCAGCGATAAAATTGTGGCGACAACACCTCGGAGCTCAACTCCCGGGACACGCCACAACCCCTAAATGTCGGGAGGCACCAAGAACAATGTTCTCGTCACAAAACCATCGGAGCGATTCCAAGATACCACGTGATCCTAAAAAAATCTAGTGAAATTGAGAGAGGAGAGTCAAAATTCTCGTCGGGATACCTCACGAGAGCGATGAAGGGACTGGGGAGTAAAAAGAATCCTACTCTCCGATATATATAATCCTAAGACTCAAAACATTTTCCATTCTAGACTCAACAAGCAACAAACAATCAAGTAGGGGCTCCTAAGTCGGAAGGCTCGATTACCAACTTGAACGCCCTCGATGCGGCTATATCTCCCCGTGTCGAGGCACGACTTAGAGCATAACCGCATTGAAAGCAATGTCAAGTGAGGTAATCTTCACACAACCCATGTAATAAATAAGGAAAGGATACATAGTTGGCTTACGATCGCCACTTCACAGTACATAAATAAACATCCATCATCGAGTACACTCAAGGTCCGACTACGGAACCAAAATAAAAGAAGATACCCCAAATGCTACACGATCCCGATCGTCCCAAGCTGGGCTCCACTACGATCATCAGGAAAAGACACATAAGTAACGACCACGTTCCTCGTCGAACTCCCACTTGAGCTCGGTTCGTCACCTGCCTGCATCGTCGGAACACCTGCAACTGTTTTGGTAGAATCTGTGAGTCACGGGGACTCAGCAATCTCACACCAGCGAGATCAAGACTATTTAAGCTTATAGGAAGGACAGAGTTGTAAAGTGGAGCTGCAGCAAGCAACTAGCATATATGGTGGCTATTTCAAAAGAGGCGAGGAGAAGCAAAGCACGGTCGTGAAGCTAGTAGCGATCAAGAGTGATCTGAACTACTTACGTCGGACATAACTCCAACACCGTGTTCACTTCCCGGACTCCGCCAGAAGAGACCATCACGGTTACACCGGATTGATGTGTATTTTATTTGAGGTCAACTTCGGGTTTTCTACAACGGACATTAACAAATTCCCATCGCCTCATAACATGGGCACGGCTTTGAAAGATATTACCTGCGGGTGTCCCAACAACCCATTATAAGCTCTCACGGTCAGCGAAGGATATTCCTTCTACGGGAAGACCGATCAATCTCGGAATCCCGGACTACAAGACATTTCGACAGCAATAAAACAAGACCAGCAAAGCCCCGATTGTGCCGACAAATCCCGATAGGAGCTGCACATATCTCGTTCTCGGGCACATCCGGATGAACACTACGTCGGCAACCGAAGATGCCCCAAGTTGCCTCGGTGGCACGCAAGTGGCTCTAGTTTGGACCACGCTCGAAGGAGCATTGGCCGGGGGTTAAAATAAAGATGACCCTCGGGCTCGCGAAAACCGGGGAAAAGGCTTAGGTGGCAAATGGTAAAACCAAAGTTGGGCCTTCTTTGGCGAGTCTTATTCAAAGCGAACTGTCAAGGGGTCCCATAAATCACCCAACCGTGTAAGGAGCATAAAATCAAGGAACATAACACCGGTATGCGGAAACTAGGGTGGCAAGAGTGGAACAAAACACCGGCATAAGGCCGAGCCTTCCACCCTTTACCAAGTATATAGATGCATTAAATTATAGCAGATATATATATTGTGATATCCCCAACAAGTAAACATGTTCCAAAAGGAACAACATCTCCATGTTCAACAAGGAACAAACTTCATCTTCACGCAACTACAGCGCTATAAGAGGGCTGAGCAAAGCGGTAACATAGCCAATCAGCGGTTTGCTAGGAAAAGGATGGTTAGGGATGACATGGCAATATGGGTGGCATGATATAGCAAGTGGTAGGCATGCAGCATAGGCATAGCAAAAGAAGCGAGCAACTAGCATAGCAAAGATAGAAGTGATTTCGAGGTATGGTCATCTTGCCGCAATGTTCTCGAGTTGTCGAAAGCTTGATCCTCGTAAGCGTTCTCAACAGGTTCCTCGTTCACGTACTCGTCTCCGGCTCTACCCAAAGCAAGAACACAAACAAAGGAACCACAATAAATCACGGTGCAATGCACAATCAACATGATGCAACACATGACATGATATGCGAGATGTGATATGCAATGCGTATCGCGCTCGGAAGGAAAATGATGAACGGAATCAACTTGGAAAACCAAGTATGCCACTGGAAATATGAGATGATTTCGGTTGAAATCGATATAAAGATCATCGGAATCGGATGCACGGTTTGCAAATGACAAGCAAAACAAGAATGGCACAAATCTGCCATTAACAGCATGATGCCACTTGGCAAGCAACAATTAATTAAGCTACTGCACCCAAACGTATCAACAAAGTATATGGCAGTGATCTACACAAGATGCTTGACAAAAGATGAGCACTGAGCTACGGCTAGTTCACATCATAACAGGTTCAAACAAGCATGGCAAAAGTGCACAAAATATCAGGCTGGACATAGCAAAAACAGCATCAGGTTGCAATGTTCAGAGCAACAAAACTCATGCTACAGGAACTTAAAATAGCAAAACATGGCATGGCATGAATTTACTCAAATCATAGAACAAAAGTACCTTACTGACCATAAGCCAAAATGAACAGAAAATATAGTAACACCCATGTCAATATCGAAAGTTTAGTTAACAGATTCAGCAACATGGCATGTCAAAACTGATAACAAGTAGGCATGTTTACAAGCTCAATGCACTCACTACAGAGCCTTATATGATAAACTAAGCATACATACATCAAGAAGACATGGCATAGAATGCATACATGGCAAGAACAATAATATAGCATAAATGGATCAACCACAACAACCTAGGCAAAATTGAATAACATGTAAACAATCTGCCAGGAAACATTTGATAGCAAAAGTAGAGCTCGATTGACTCAAGCTATGGCACTCCATAATTGCAAACAAAGGCATGGATGGATAGAGCAAGACATGTTTAACAAAACATCCTTACTGAAGTATCTCAAAATATGCATAGATCTCTGGTAGCATCAAGTTAACATGACATCAAAATATCAGCTAAACAGGGCTGAAAACAGCAACATCAGGACACCTACTTTGCATGCTTGTGCTAGTCACCACATAGATCACAAAAATACATGGCATACACCCCTGGAAAGATGGCATGGCATATTACAAAACACATGTAGGACTCAAATTCATAGGGTGCACACATCAATCATGGCAAAATAACAAAAGTGCAAGTTCTGTTAAGAAACAGAAACTAACATCACATAGCCCTCTTCTAACAGCATTTCGGGCATCAAGATGAGCTCAAATGAAAATGATGCAATGAGATGAAATGATCTACTCTTCAAGGCGAACATTTTGATATATTATCGGCAAAATGGATCTACAGATGCAAAGTTACGCTACGTTGAAAATGCAACAAAATAACATTGGATGCAAAAGACTTAGAAGAAATGAGGAGGGAAGAAAGTCAGCAGGCGGTTCCCGATCGGATCCGGCGATCCGGATCGAGGAGCTCAGCGAGAAGGTTGGCAGCGCGGCCAGCTCGGAGGCAGGAGGAGGGCAGCTGGCGACGAAGGCGGCGAGCACGGCCGGCGGCACGGGAAGGAGAGGCGGGAAGAGAGCGGCGCGAGCTCCTCCGCGAGCTCGTGGGGCAGGCGAGGAGAGAAGGCGGCACGGAGGGCGGAGGCGGCCAGCGGCGTCAGGCCTTGGCGCAGCCTTCGCCGGAGCACAGCAGCGCTGGCCGGAAGGCGCGGCCAGATCGGGCCAGGCGGGCAGCCTCGAGCCCCAGCAGGCTGGCAGGCCTTGCAGCCAGGTGCCATGGCAGCCCCGATTGCTGAGCGTGCGCGATTCCGTCCGTCCGGGACGGACCACGTCCGTGGCCGGAGGAGAATTTCTAGGGTTTGGGAGGAAGACCCGGATTTGGACGAGGGAGGTGTTTAAATAGGCATAGAGGGAGCTAGGAGACTCCAAATGAGGTGTAGTTTTCGCCCACGATCGCGATCGAGCACGAAAACATGGAAGTGACTTAGATGGGTTATTGGGCTGTTTTGAAGGGTGTTGGGCTGCAACTTAAAAGAGGCCTTTGAGAGTGCATTAACGTTGGAGTACCAAACGAGCTCCAAATGACCGAAACTTGACCGGTGGTCTCGGGTGGTATACCAAGGCCACTAGACAAACCTCGGTCCATTTCGAGAAGGTTTAGTACCCTTTACGAAAAAAGCGTAAAAGGGCGCGGGGAGATAGGAGTGTCGGATTGCAAAGCGGACAACGGGAAAAATGCTCGGAATCATGGGGCGAACACGTATGCAAATCGAAGCACATGATGACATGATATAAAATGCATGACATGGACAAAATGCAAAATGAAGAAAAACCCAACCACGGAGGAATATCATATCACAATGCGAAAATGGCAAGAGTTGGAGTTACAAATATGGAAAGATTACTCCGGGGTGTTACATTCACGCTGGTCAGTTCATCAACCACCGGTTTAAGAGCGCTTCGCTTTCTCAGTCCTTTTGATCAAATTGGATTTTCACTTTCCCAATCTTGCATTCTTTGTTAAAGTTTTCTTCGGTTTCTCCATAGCGCTTAACGCTGGTCAACTCTTCCTTAGCCTTGGAGTTTTCACTTGTTGCAATTTAAGGTTCTCCACGGAGATCAGCGGTTTGGCTCTCTTTCTTGCTCAGCTCAGCCTACAAAGAGCAGTCATATGGTGAGGTGACAGTACATACTTGAAGTACCAAGCCCATAACAAGTTATGCCCTTGGTACTTGGGGCTAATGCATATTTTCTCTTCATCATACATTTTCTACAAGTCCCAAGCATAATACAAGTATTCAACTTGGCACTTGGGGCTAATGGATATTTGCTCAACAAATGCGATCTTTGGAGTTTCTTATACAAAGTCCAGTTCATATTTATAAAGTTAAACCGGCACTTGGGGGCTACTTCAGTGAAGTTCAGATGCAAAGCACAAAAGTTTTACTAAGTCCCGGTTTAGATTGATATCTTAAACCATCACTTGGGGTCTACTGGAGTTTGATAAAGTTGCAATTAAAAAAATAAGGGAGCAACACTTATGAAATTACCTCATATCGTTCCTTCATCATATTCACCAAGCGGCTTCATAGTCACGGCTGGTATATAGGCAGGTTCGAGATAGCTGGAATGAAGATCCACGAGCATTAGATGGCGTAAGTGGACGGATCGGCATTCCTTTTGCCTTTGCCAATTGCAGAAAATTCCTCTTTGGCGGTGTGCCTTGACAAAGAGCAGGATTTCTGAGTCGTATGGCAAATGCCAGTAATCAAAACGTCATCGTGTTTCTCCTCGAGCTCGTATTGGAGTTGCGGTTTGTCAACATTTTTGCTGGATGACCGGATTATCGATCCGGATGGGGCTTGTTGGCTGGTCGACATGGCGGTGGCATCAATTTCTGCCTGCTCAGCAATGAAGTCATGTTCTTGAGGCGGTGAATCATTCAACATATCATCAATATTGGCCTCTTCAGGATCTTAATTTTCTCCGGTTCAGCGGTTGTGTCTTCCTCTGTCGGTTTATTCAGATGAACCTTTTTGGTGGAGTCAGGCTTGGCTCGAGAAAAATAGAAAGAAGGATCGATCAGACATATATTAAGTAAAATGTCAAGAACTTAAGTAAGAGTATGGCTCACCCAAGCACTGTTTTAAGCGGTGGAAGTTTTGTGGCGACGACTCGCGGAGGATGAATGAGAAGTGCCACGATAAGTTGAGTCGAAAAATTAAGAGGTTGGCGAAAACAACCTGCTTTAGGGCGTGAAATGTCAAGTGAATAAGAGACCTCGATCGGTGTTTCGAATCGGACTATTGATAAACCGGCGGAGGTAACTACTGGCCGCTATGCGGGTTGTGCGCGACCTCGTGTTGTTGTGTCTTCACAAGAAAGTTTGGATCCAAATAAGCAAGAGGATGAAAAATTTAACTTTCTGGTTTGCTCGCGGATTTTAATGATGACAAAGGGTTTGAATCGGAGGAAAGACGATTACCTCTACAACATCGGCGTGGTGACTTCAGCGTCGTCCTTACAATAATCATCATCAATAAGGCGTGAAAACTGAACCAAGTGAGTCAAGTTCTACCTCTAAATCCGGGTTACCCACATCATCGTCGGCGGTGGATCGGAAGATCAGTGGTCCTCTTCCTATTGGTAGGTTTCTTTACAACTTTGGTTTTTGGGGTTGGCCGCCGATTTGTCTTCTGAGGGTTTCTTGTTCGAAGCGGATCAGCGCCCTATCAAGAAAATAATCGCACTTTCGAGAAATGTTGGGACGAAGCAATTTCAGATAAACAAGTTATATGATTCTTAAAATTTGGCGATGCGTGGGTGGTGCAAAAGGAGTAGTCCGGTTTAGCACGAGACATCCTCCGATTCATTCAGCATCTTTTTACAGCTTGGTGACTTCGTCATCGTAAGCTGAATATCAATATGCCGTTGAGCATCCTTCAAGTTACCAGTATACTCACACATCAAACCGGGCGGCAAGGCAAAACCCTCCACTTATCCGATGGCATAAGATCAACTCTGTCAAACCGTTTGCCATAAAGGCCCGAGCTTTGATAGTTGAGGAGCATATTTGGCCCTTTCTTTGGTGGTAGTCTTTGAGGAAGAGGATGTTTGTTGCTTAGGCGTTTGGGGCGCTAACCCTGCAAGGATTTTCATCATTTGAGCGTGTCCTTGCAATAAAACCAGGTCTGGTTCCATTCCTTGGGGTATTGTGGAATCGGGATGAGGAAAGGTGACTTCTTTTCTCTTCGAACCGCCATTCCATCCAATTCTGTGTTGGGTTGTCTTTGAATTCCATGCGATGGTTTAGGTGAAAGAAATCCTGAATAGTTCTATTGTGGGTTCCTCTTGAAGATAAACCTCACAAAAAACTTGGAAGTGGCAGATATTGGTCACGAGTTAGGACCGATGTCTTGTGGGCGATTGAAAGCTGGCGATCGTCCGAATTTTTTGAACCGGGAGGTTGAAACCCGCCTATGTGATCAGCAAATACAACAACCTCTCCGTCCTTGGGTGTAGGAGGACATTCCGGACAGGACCCTCCGATGAATGATGTCTTTACGGTCAAAGCGCCCGTTTGACAAGGTTGTCTAACTGTTCTCTGTTACTCGAGAAGGACCCGATTGCATTCATACACTTGCTTGGCCATGGCAATGAATGATCTACAACATAGCATTACGGTTTAAAATTACAGTGGACAACTATCGGCGGTTTAAGGATATAAGCATGTTTCTAAACGGAGTTGGTAATCCTAAACGAATTTACTAAATAAAGGCTATAAGTGGAAGTACATTGGCGGTTCAACAAGGGACTAATGGTATATACGGGTCATCATTCTTTCAAAGTTAAACCGCCTAGTCGACATTGAAGATGCAAATCTACAGATGTGTAAGTGAAGGACAAATAGGTTTCACAAATTGGCGGTATACCTTTGGATCTACGTATATCGAGAAAGGAAATATATTCAGACCTAAAAGTAGTGCGAAGCAATGGATGAGGGTTCAGATGGGATCTTCTATTTTAACAAGGTGCATTAGATGGAAAAGGAGAGCTACGGCTATCATTGAACATGATGAACATCAAGGTTTGGATCGAAAGGTTACTCATGAAGCAATGAACACCGGCGAACACGAAGAACACCCAAACCCTAGAACAGATCTATGGCGAAGAGCAAAGCTTACGGTCAGATGAAGGGTGGGGAAGCACCGCAATTCTGTGCGTTCGAGGTGATGCAGCGGCCAGAGTTGAAGCGAGGCGACGGTCGATGGCGGCGGAGCTCGAGAGGTTGAGCAGCGAGGAAAGCCGCGCAAAAGAGGCACGAGGGAAAGGTGAAAATGACCCTCGGTCCTGTTTATAAAGGCAAGGGATAAGTGTCGAGCGTGAAAATCGAGGCGAAATTTGGAAATAAAGGCGGGCTATCGCCTCGATTATCGGAGACCCATTAATGAAGATGTGTCATACAAGTTTTTAATAACAGATGCGTCACGGCCTGGGAAGATGCGTCACGGCGGTTTACAAAATTTTGTAAAGATGTTGAAGCGAAGTTTTCTTGAGGACTGACACGGACCAGTTCAAATCAGTCGGGGCCTAATGTTGGGGATATTACTACTAGGCGTAAACCGGCCGGAGAGGCGGGTTAACTTCATCGATAGTTCATTATACTTGAAGCCCATGAAGAGCAGGCGGAGCGTGTAAAGGCTCGGGGCCGAACCGGTTTAAGGCACGTAGCTATAAACCGGCATTGATATGTAACTTGCATTGTAAGGTAGAAAGAGCGGAGACCGAGGCGGACACGTTTATGAGCGGCCTCGTGACTCTGTAAACCGCGGGCGTCAACCCATGTATATAAGGGGCGACCAGCGGCGTTCAGAGGACAACTCGAGACTCGGGCAAAGCGTATTCGCTCCTGGTCATGAAACCCCATCAATTCCATCACAACTAGGCGTAGACTTTTAACTTCGCCATGAGGGGCGAACTAGTATAAAACTCTCTTGTGTCCCTTGTCCGCTTTAACCCTTTAAGTTAACCCGTGGCGATGGCTCCACGACTAAGTCCTTTCACGAGGACATCTGCGCGACAAAACCACGACAATTATGGTATTTTTCTTTATCAAATCACATGATAAACTACACTGGTCATATTGGATTCTTACACTATGGACTTTAAGATGTGAAACTGAGATCAACACAACGACCTGGTTAAAAAAATTGTTGCGGTAAAAGAAGATACAAAAAAGCCATTTTTCAGGAAAGAATGAATTACATTGGTATTACCCTAAAGAAGAAAGAAAATGAAAAGAAAACTCCATACTGTGAATGTTCATATTCTTTTCTATAAACTTGGTCAAACTTCCCAAACTTTGACTTAAGACATAATTAATATGTGTAGTAGAAAGAAATGTGAGGAGTATGCAAATATGCAGCATAAGCAATCATAAAGACCTGTTATCGAACCTTTTATATGGGGAAATCACAATGTATTAAAAGCTTGCACAAAAAATATACAAAACTTGCACAATTCGGTAGTGTGAAAGAACAAGTGTAAACCAGTGGAAATTTAATAATAATAATCATGATTCAAAATAGATCAACACACACAAAATAAATTCCATTTTAAGTTTCTAGCAAAAATTATGTACTGTCACATAATTGCGGAATTAATATGTTGTCATATGCCGACTATGGCGAAAAAATCCAACAACCAAAATAGCCAACTAAGCATAGTTAAAAATCATAATAAAACATATTTTTGTTGATTGAAATAGATCAATTACGAAAATGGCTTTCATTTTAAGTACCTAGCAGAGAATTAAGTAGTGTCAAAGGATTTTAACATCAAATACTAAATGCATGCACGAATATAAGAGAAAAATCCAACAACTGAAAGACCAAGCGAAGCATCTATTAACAAAGACATAATTAAAAAAATACTGTAAGGTGGGATGACTTAAGGGCATTGATATTAACAAGAAACAAAAATGAAGAAACAACTCAAAGCAAGTGATGACAAAAAATTGCAAGCTATTTCATAGAACTTACACCGTTCGGAAATATACAAGAACAATCATATACTAACGTAAGAGCATCTACAACCACAAGTACCAAAATCTGCCCATACGGACACGCCTGGCGCATCCGTGAACAGTAACGAACACCAAACAAGAAATCCACGACCGCAAACACCATTTCGAAATCACCAAATCCATATTATTACATGCAATGTAAAACCTACTCTGAGCGGAGTTTGTCCGGCTTCGTTGTGCCCATGGCCGGCGCTCGACTGCGCCCGTTAGAGTGTTGGTCGATCGCCGACAAGGTAGAGTAGGACATGATACGGACCGGCTCCACCTTGCAGCCCAAGGGCATGATCGTGGAGCCTTAGTGACTCCTTCTATCCCCTTTGCCACTAATCGCTCTGTTACGCCGAAAACTTCGTCACATATTTTTATTTTTGGTCCCTAAAACAGTATTTTTTCTGCAGAGTCCAAAACATGCAGAAAATAGCAACTAGTCATGGGTACTAGATTAATAGGTTAATCTAATATATTAATGTAAATTTGTGCGAAAACTATGCACATGATATAAAAGTAGCATCAACATAGAAAAAAATTCTGCATGTTATCACAACTATTAGGTGGCATCTCAGCAAGGGTTCTGTAGTGATCCTCGAGAATTCCTGGGGTATCCTTCAAATGGATTGAAGTTTATTTAAAACCTTGAAGTTGTATCGATGGTCAAAATCAAACCCTGAACTTCAAATCCTGAAATCAGCACCCTGTATTGGCTAATCCCGGTCAATTTCAACCCTATATCTGCTTGTTGCACTGGGAACTAAAAAAGCACTATGAAGTCGAAACAAATAATACTAGGATACCCCCAAAAATAAAAAATAAAAATACTACTAGGACACATCGGCAAGGATCAGCAACGAAATAAAGTACTACATTCATCCTCTCTCCAACGATTTCTTCCTCCACTGCTCGTGCTAGGTGGGTGCTATGCCGTGAGAGCACACCAGGTGCAGCGTGGATGACGCGCACGGCGACCAGACCGGCAGGCATGTGCCTCTCGCTCTTCTTACCCATGCTGGACATAATTATTGAAGATCAGAGGTGAGCAGAATTCACCCATTACCAACACAACTGTAATGATCTTATCCACCCTTCAGGGCATAGGTCACCCATTGGAATTTGAATTCTCCTCAACCACGAAACTACTCTCCCACTCAAATGGGTCATCATCTTCGAAAATCTTGAAGAAATCAGAAGAATAAAACCAAGAATTTTACAAGATATATCATCAAGAAACAACCAGCAACACGCACGACGTCAGAATTACGCAACATGGTGCATACCTTTCACCATCCCTTCTTAACATGAACTGGACTTGTTTACCGTGTAGCAACACCGCATGCACACACATTCATACAATACACCTATGTCCGCATTATGTACCATCGGCAATCAAATTGAATTGTTATTTGTCCACAGTGCAACAAATTTCGAAATATTGATAGCATGCAATCAATTACGGAGATGGAGGGAAGCATGCAAATCTTGTCATCTCAAAGTACGGTCTTTGCCACTACTATTGGTTCCCCAGCCAACATACAACATTGCAGCACCCGTTACTACGTGATTTTCGTGCTCCAAGCTCAAGGTCCGCGTCCGTTGGTGCATGTAGTTACTACTTGGTGATATTAACCCATACCATAATTTACATTAACTGAAAAAAAGTCCATGCGTTGTAGTAACAGAAAATTGTATTTTCATATTCCTAGCACATTGCTGAAGTACCACAATTGGGGCATTGAAGCAGATTGGTACCAAGATTGGTAATTTTACGTGTCGATTACCAAGATTGGGGCGAGCCGTTGCAAAAAGACTAAAAGTGTGATTTATCGTATTGATAGAAAAGCTGACGGTTGGGCCCGCCCGTCGAGCGCTCGCTGGCGATCTTGTGCGTGCATGCTTGTTGTTGGTATTGGCCCAGAGACGAGCCGGCTCGCACCGTTTAGAAGCGTGGTGGTGCGGTCGAGCCACACCCACTCATTCCCCGCTCTGCTCTTCGTTCTTCTTCCTTCTCTCTGCCTGCTGGCTGTGCTGCGCCGCCCATGCCGCCTACACAGCGCTGCCTGCAGCCATGGTTTTGAAGGCGAGAGCAGCGCGAGAACTCAAGCCTCCGTACATGCACTCGAAACCTCCACCGATGGGCTCAACCAGGTCGATTACTCCATTGGAGCTAGGGTTAGGGCTAGGTTTAGGAAAATTTGGGGATTTTTACGTGTGGCGGTCTTTGGTGTGAGGATTTCGTTTGATTTGCTTTGTCCTCGTCCTCTGCACATGATGCTAACTTGGATTTTGCTTGGGTAGGTGCCTTTCTCTCTTCAGGACCCGGATTACAATGGTCTTGAGCTAGGTCTGATAGTGTTGTGCGAGAAACATGGGAAGCCATCAGAGAGGCTTGTTGCATTTGAAAGAACAATGGTGGGAGAAGGTTCTTAGCATGTGCGAGGCCGTATTTTCTTGCCTTATTGATTATGCACAGGATATGTTCATTGGAAGTCACATAGTCTTGTTTGCCAATTGTGATTCAGTTATGTGATTGGTAATTTTGTTAGTCATATATGCCATACTATAGTGCTCATTGTAGGAATGGTGAATTATGGTCAGTGGAGTGCATTTAGGCTAAATATAGGCTCAAGCATGCTCTGTTGTGCACATGAATGCTCTGTTGTGTGCAAATGCTATTTATTTAAACTGAGTACTCATTTAAACTTGTATGCAATGTTCCTTAGTACTCACATTAGCCCCTCCATTAGCTCATGTGTGACTCTTAATAAGTGCTGCTTGCTACTGGCGATAGTAAATCTTGTAGTGTATTTAGCTAGGCTAATGTAGGATTCCATTATATTAATGGCCAATTGTAAGTTGGTTATTATGCAAAGTTGAATGGAGTGTTACTCTGCTAATTATATACTGATCACCCTCTTGCTTAGCACATGGCTGTGCAAATTCAGTGTTGGTCAGTACCAACATTAGCTCTTGGCATGAACTAATTGTTGCTTACTACTCATAGTAGTTGTATAGTACTAATTTTGCCTTGTTATTTTTCCGGAAGGTCGAGAATTGTGGGTTTGTTCAGTGGTTTGATGAGCAGTGGCCCCCAACAATGGAGAATGCATTCTTTGAAGCTTTGGTCGATGGTTGAAGAGAGAAAGTCTGCTAGAGTGGATGATAATCTTCAAAGTGCTTTAACTATTCACCATTTGACAGAAGAAAACAAGAATTTGAATGCAGAATATGACAAGTTAGTGAAAGATGTGCATCAACTTGTGGACTTTCAGCAGGATAAGGTTGTGGATTTCAGTTATCTGCGGTCAATTTGTCACATATCGGCACCAATGCATAGCTGAATTGGTGGCTGGTATGAATCTGAAATGGCAAAGAAAGATGCAGCTATAGAAGCTTCAAGAAGTATGAAATCATGTGCAACGACAAGTGCTCAAGCAAGCGCCATCAAAACCTCAAGTTGAAGAATATGAAAGAGAAGGAATTGATGAGTGAGGCTAGGATGAATTTGGAGTTGAAGAATCAGAGTTCACAAAGTTTGAGGAGAAGCTCACCCAAGAGAAGCTAGAGTTGAAGTTCGAGTTCTTGATCTGCTGAAGCTCAAGGAAAACCATAATGAAGAGAAGCGGATGCAAGAGTTTAAGATTAGTGAGCTCATGAAGGGAGAGGAGAAGCTCAAGGAGAAGATCAAGGGGATCCAGGCCATCTTGGAGAACTGAACAAGATGAATTGAGATTAGTGGGCATTGCAGACCTTTTGGGAAGGATGGTTGTGCAATGGCCTAGTAACTAGAATTATGGTTGTGTAATGTATGGTTCTAGAACTAATTGTGAACTCTGGCTGTTTATGTACCCGATAATATGCTATTCATCCTTTTGTGAGAAGAGGATGGATTGTGCATTGAACTCCACTATGTAATGTGAACAATGGTTGTGTATTCCTATAATGTGTTGAACTCCAGTTAGTATCATTTGCTTTCAATGTTAGACTGAAAATGATGACATAGTGATGCTTATGTTAGGTGAAAATGTTGACATTTGATGCTTATGTTATCTTGATGGTTAAATGCATTTGAGGAATAGTTACATATGTTAGAGTGATGCTTAAATGCTTAAATGCATTTGCAAAAGGAATAGTTGCTTTAGGTGGTTTAAATGGCCCGACCACCCTAGACCCAAAATGATGGCTTTAAGTGGTTAAAATGGGCCCGAACCACCAAAACCTAAAATGATGGCTTTAGGTGGTTAAAATGACCCGAGACACCCTAGACCCTAGTTGGTAGCTTTAGGTGGTTCCGTGGGACCCGAACCACCAAAACCCAAAATGATGGCTTTAGGTGGTTTAAATGGGACCCGAGACACCCTAGACCCTAGTTGGTAGCTTTAGGTGGTTAGTGGGCCCGAACCACCAAAACCCAAAATGATGGCTTTAGGTGGTTTAAATGGGCCCGAACCACCCTAGACCCAAAATGATGGCTTTAAGTGGTTAAAATCGACCCCGAACCACCAAACCCCAAAATGATGGCTTTAGGTGGTTTAAGTGGTCCCGAACCACCAAAACCCAAAATGATGGCTTTAGGTGGTTCGTGGTCCCGAACCACCCTAGACCCAAAATGATGGCTTTAGGTGGTTAAAATGGACCCCGAGACACCCTAGACCCTAGTTGATGGCTTTAGGTGGTTAAAAGTGGGCCCGAACCACCAAAACCCAAAATGATGGCTTTAGGTGGTTTAAATGGGCCCGAACCACCCTAGACCCAAAATGATGGCTTTAAGTGGTTCCGTCGACCCCGAACCACCAAAACCCAAAATGATGGCTTTAGGTGGTTCCGTCGTCCCCGAACCACCAAAACCCAAAATGATGGCTTTAGGTGGTTTCGTCGTCCCCGAACCACTCTAGACCCAAAATGATGGCTTTAGGTGGTTCCGTCGACCCCGAGACACCCTAGACCCTAGTTGATGGCTTTAGGTGGTTCCGTCGACCCCGAACCACCCTAGACCCAAAATGATGGCTTTAGGTGGTACTAATCAACACATCAATCATAAAAAGGACAATTTTGAGCATAGATAACATATCAATCATAAAAAGAACCATTTTGAGCATAGACAACATATCAATAACTCCAGCAACATATCACATGAAGATAGTCCATTCCATCCATTCACTCATAAGTTGCATCCACATCAACAAAAGCCATATATGGCATTGATTCTTAAAGTACACCACCAAAGCAAAGATGACATTGTATCATAGGATGCAACAACACACACATGAAGTATCTAGTTACCACTTGCATAAAAGTACCTCCCCCATCCAGTATGTCTACCACCAGCACCTCTCCCAGCAGCAGATGTGGAGGGAGCAGTAGATGTGGAGGGACCAGATTGTCTTGGGGCAGAGAATGCACCTCTCCCTCTCCCAGCAGCTGCAGCTGCAGCACCTCTCCCAGCACCTCTTCCAGCAGTTGGAGCTGCTGCAGCACCTCTCCCGGCACACACTGCAGCACCTCTCCCGGGAGCTGCATGAGAGGTTATTCTTCTTTGGTGTAATGCAGCACCACCACCATTGGAATTCCTTGCAAGAGGCTTGCATAAACAAGAAGGAAAATGAGTTAGTACTTAAAAATGGAATGTACAAGAAGGAAAACCACTTATAAGAGGATTACCACATGTTTGTTCTTCCTCAAAGCCAGCTCAGGCTTCAAGCTGCTTGAGGCAGCTTGTGTACCTATGTCCTTGCAGTCCACAATTGCCACATGTTATAGTCCCCATTCTTGATGTGTCCTTAGGCTTTGGAACTTCAAATTTCCCTTGATCCTCTTCTCTTTCTTTCTTCCTCTCTTCACTTTAAATGCAGGTGGGTCAATGTCGGACCGGGGTCTTTGTCGATCATGCTCACCAGGAACTGGATAGATCATTGGTTCATAAGCTGCCACATAAAATTCTTTCTTGAAGAACTTGCTGATATAATCCTCCGGTTTTCTTTTGCCCTTGTTGATTGCTGAGATGGCATGGTTACATGGGATGCCACTGAGGTCCCATTTTCTGCACCCACATGTGTGCACTTGCAAGTTAACGACATGGGTTTCTGCCCACTTGTAACCTGCCACAAGTTCACACCAGCTTGAATTGGTTTGCAATATTTGGCCCTCTCCTTATCAACCTCTAGCTTCTCACTATAATGGGGTGTTATGTCCCATCTAGCTGTCTTTGCACTCTCCCTATTCCTATGCCACCTCATCATCTTTTTATCCTTTATTCCATCACACATTGTCCTAATTGGTTTCTTCCTAACATCTAGGACATACTTGTTGAACACCTCAGACAAATTGTTAACTACAAGGTCAGTCTTGCAGTTTGTGTCAAATGCATGCCTTGCCCATGTTTTCCTGGGTATTTGACAAAGCCACTCCCAAGCTTCCTGGCATTCAGCTCTAAGGTCATTCATTGCAATGTTAAATTTGTGTTCACTATGTGCATAGGCAGCATTATCCATACACTTCTTCAGATCTTCCCCCCTAAACCCAGCATTTTGGAAGTTTGCATAGATATGCCTAAGGCAGAACCTTTGGTTGCACTTAGGAAAGACAGCATTCACTTCATATAGTAGGCCCTGGGACACACAATTAAACTAGCTAAGCTAATATCTAGCACAAAACAACCATATAGGAACAAGGACATAAGATGCAAGCACATACCTTTTGCCTATCTGACATTATTGTATATGGACCAAACTGTCCCTCTTCTCCTCCTAGGCAGATTTTAAGTTGGTGTAGAAACCAACACCAATTAGCTTTGTCCTCTTGCCCAACAATACCAAATGCTAGTGGGTATATATTATTGTTGCCATCTCTACCGGTGGCGACAAGTAGTTGAGCACCGATAGTTAACTTAATGAAGCACCCATCAACACCGAATGAGCAAGCAAATTCAATATTTAGAACATTCAAATGCATTTCAAGATGAAACAATATGTAACTAATGCACAAGGTGAACAAACTAACCAATGAATGGTCTGCACCCTTGAGAAACCCTCCTTGCTCCATTGATGCAATAGAACATAGCATGGAATCTTGGACTGGATGGGGATTTTTGATGGGTGTTGGAGTTATAGTAGTGACTACTACTCTACTCCCAGGGTTTGTATCCATCACTGTCTGAGCATAGTCTTTCAACCTAGGGTATTGCTTCTTGTGGACTCCTAGCACAGCATCAATAGCTATGTTCTTTGCTCTATATGCCATTGACTTGGGCACATCCACCATACTCCTCCATGCAAGCATCAATCAAAGTCTGAGCATGGGTTGTTAGATCAGATCTGAGCAGTGACTCATACTTACATGCAAGCTACTTGGCACTTACCCTTGTTGTCTCTGTACTAATAGGGCAAGTGTGCTTAATTCTCATCTTCTTAATTACAAAAGTAGTTTCACCTTTTATAACTGCTGCCACCATAAAGAAGTTGCAATGTTTTTGGTTGCATTCTACAATTATTCTTTGATCGAGTTCCTATGATATCTGAAGTTTCGCCTTGAGTGATGTGTAAGTTCAACAAAGCCTCTCTAAATTGATGTTGATCCAAGAAACACATGTGTAGACATAATTGCTCATGTGGTGCCTCCATTTTCTCATTGTACCATTTTCTAGGAGGCCTCTGCTTTGCCTGCTCTTCCTTTTCTTTGGCGGCACAAATGACAATGGCTCAAAACCATCATCATCAGCCTCCTTCAACAATCCTTTCTCTTCTTCATCAGATGAAGGTCTGAAATCAGGTTCCTCCTCTGGTACTACACTTGAATGTGACCTTGTTGTAGGCCCTCTCCTAGCTGGAAGCTTGTTTCTTCTTGTTCTTCTCTTCATGTACAATTCTGGTTTCTTCATCTGTGAAACAACTTTGTCATCTTCATCCATTTGAAAAGGTTCCTCAACCTCTGTGTCACCCTCATAATGCACCACTTCTTCCTCCTCAGATTCTTCATCATCTGTTTCTTCCTCTTCCATTTCATCATACTCTTTCTGTTTCTTTCCCTCAGCCATCTCTATGTCATCAGCATCACCCATATAAAAAGGTGGTACATCAATGTCCTCTTCGCCTTCACAATCAGAACCACCACTGCCATCATATCCCTCTTCTTCTTCTATTTCCAAAACAGCTTTCAGTTTTCCTTTTACATTCTTGCTCTCTTGTGTGCAAACACCAGTACCATGAGCTACTTTATTCTTGCTACTCGACTTTCAAATGCAACCCCTTCTTCATTAATGACATAGATGAGTGGCTCCTTGAGATCATATAACACAGGCTCTTCATACACAATAGTGGATAATTCTTGCCTCTCAAACTGCTGCAAGGAGGTGGACATGCCCTCACTAGCAAATTTAAGACCTTAGACTCCTCAACCTGCTTCTTTACTAATTGCAACTCAGCATTACACTCTACCATCTCAATCCTTTCTCCCTAATTGTGGATTCTCAATGTGAAATAGCATATCATATTCACTAAATCCTTGGGTTTCCATCACTGCAATCATATTCGGTATGTTACATCTGAGCTATGAGCTTGACTCAAACATTTCTGAAGCATCAAAATAGAACCTAACATCCAAAATGTCATCATACAAACTGCAAAATGAAATATGAGACAAAAATGTTTAAGTTAACATATAAACATAACTTTGTTTAAGTTAACATATAAACTAAACAATTACTAAAAATCAAACAAAATAAACAATTATTACAGTGGGTACTTAGCGGCAACAAGCGATGGTTTGTATTTTCAGATAAGTAGTTAACAATTGTCCACTAATGGTGCTCTGCTCTAGTTAGGAATCATTTAATCCACTATTGGTTTAAACATAGCTTTGTTTCAGTTAACATATAATCATTTAACTGATAGCAAACTAATGGTTTGTTTTTTCAGATAACTAGTTAACATATAAACTTAACTGACAGCAAAGCTTCTCTGCTCTGCTCTGCTCTAATGATCCACTAATGCTGCTATGACAGTTTGGACTAATGCTGCTCTGCTCTGCTCTAGTTAGGACTCATGTAATCCACTATACTTCTCTTCTCTACTTAGGACTAGCAATTAGAGTGCTAA
The DNA here is from genome assembly GCA_021605205.1 of Aegilops longissima. NCBI lineage: Eukaryota > Viridiplantae > Streptophyta > Magnoliopsida > Poales > Poaceae > Aegilops > Aegilops longissima. The sequence goes on from JAHIAM010011703.1 coordinate 20,397, forward strand.
ACATGCAGACAGTAAACCAGGCAGTAAACCATAACCCTAATCCCCAATTTCAGTTTGCAAAGATGGCACAGTGGAACACTTACAGAACACCACCGAAGCCATGAGTCCAGTGATGGGCGGTGCTAGGGTTGGCCACCCAAATTCGCGCCATCTTCAGCCTCTGCTCCATCGACAACGCCGGCTCCGCAAAATCTTCGTCCTCGCTCTGTACTCCAGTGGAGTAGCCGCCCTGCCATCGAGGCCTAGCGGGGAGGTCGCCGCCCTTCGCCATCGCCCGGCCATCGTCGCTTGCCGGAGTATGGCGAGGCCATCGTCGCCTAGAGACACAGCAGCCATGAGGAGAGGAGGCGCGAGGAGCAACAACCCATGAGGGGAGAGGAGGGGCCGAGGAGCAGCAGCATGGGGAGGTGCAGCGCCTAAGCGATTCGATCCATGGCGTGTGTGTGGCGGGCGGCGGGGAGGCAGCCGCCGCCGCGAGTCTGAGAGAATGAAGCAAAGCGGGGTCGAGTGCAGCTCGGTCGCACAGTGAGACCCTAAGCAGTCGAGCCGGCCTCGTCGATCGTAGCTTGAACGCAGCTTGCCTGGCAGCCAGCGATGTCGCTGACAGGCGGGCCCAACCGGTCGACTTTACATCAATACGTATAAATCACACTTTTAGTCTTTTTTGCAGCGGCTCGCCCCAATCTTGGTCTTGACACGTAAAATTACCAATCTTGGTACCAATCTGCTTCAATGCCCCAATTGTGGTATACATGCAATTTACTCTCTAAACAAATTGAAACCCTAGACCTAAATAGACATAATATTGTAATCCTATGTTTTTTTATACTGCAACATTTTTAGATTGTTGTGAATCAAAGTGGCCCATAAAGGTTATGTTTTGGCACGTTTCCCCCTTCTAAATTCCTCTAGTATTGCATATTGTAAGCATATTTTAATTCACTATGCTCCTTAATGTTGAGGCTCTCTCATTCAATCGAAGTGTTTACATTTGAATCTGGTTCACAATTTTGACCGGGTCAACGATTTCTCAAGAATCCCCCTCATTCAAATGAGGTGTTCAACTTTGAATTTGGTTCACGATTCTCTTTCATTCACTACACTCCCTAATTTCGAAGCTCTCCCACTTAATAAAGGTGTTAAATATTGAATTTTGTTCATTTGACCAGGTCAATGACTTGTAAGGAGCTCTCTCACTCAATCTGAGGTTTTCAATTTTGGATTTGGTCCTTTGGGTCGTGATTTTTCAAATAAGCGGCATCAACCGCCTATAAAACACGTAAATCCCCACCTTCTCACCAACTAGAAAAAAACATCAACATTTGACAATACAGAATCAATATAGTACATGCGGCCATAAGTGCAAGAAACTTCCCGTATAAGTATGAAAATTGATTAGCAGATAACATAAAACCATAGCACCAAGAAGACACACCAAAACATGGCATTAAAGAAAACACACTACATCATCATCCCCAAATGCCAAGCCAAATAATAAAAGAAAAATGAAGTCCCGACAACATCAATAGCGCGAAGCACGCCCAACCCTCCTAGTACAAACTATGTCACCTCTTACAAAGTCGCTAAGAGCATCTACAACGGACCCTCAAACCCATCTCAAGCATGCAGCGCTAATTTTTAAGAATAATACATTTTTTAATTAATTTTCAGAAATATTACACCAAAATAAAATTTTCAAATGACCGATTGGGGACCGACGAGGATCCAGTCGGCCAGATCTTGACTTCTGCTGGCCGATAGGTGCATGTGCCCATTTGTCTTTTACTATTTTTGGTTTTAGTTGTTGTTTTCTATTTATTCTAGCTATCAAATGAATTTGGTTTGTGTTGAAAATTTTGCATAAATTACTAGCAATATTAACAAGCCACATATAAATTTTCATATTTTGGAACATCACATATTTACAATTGTATCGATAGCTCCTGCTGAATATAGATAGGGTTTAAACTTATTTATCCAAATTGATTTTTATTTTATAAATATTAAAATATCAAGGAGAATAGTTTAACCATTTTAGTGAAACAATTTGAGAAAAAAATTTGGCTTTTGCATTTGGAACTTGAATTTCAAAGTTGGGTTAATGCAAAAGCCAAAAATGATCCCTAATCGGCCATCTGGTAGCGCTCGCTTCCTCCTGGCCGACTATGTATATTTTAAAAAATTGGCGTAATATTTCTGAAAATTGATGAAAAATGTATTATTTAAAAAACTTAGCCGGCGCAGGCCGCTCGGTCACGATTTTTGACCCAGACGGGCTTCACAAGCGACCCTCAACGCCGGGCGGACCGGCACCCCATATCGAGCCTAAATATGGGACGGATATGGGGCGCCGACACACCCGCCATGGATTTACGTTTATTAAATGAAGCTCC
>JAHIAM010011704.1:0-10193 GCA_021605205.1 Aegilops longissima
GGGGTGGTGCGGGAAGAAGTACCGTGGTGGTTATCGATGTATTTCGGAAGAATTGCGGAATGCCCGGATAGAGACATTGAGTTTTGATCGATTTGCGGGACAGGCCCGATATCGAAGCGGCCGTCGGGATGCCCGCAAAGGATTTGGCGAAATCAAGAAGCGATTAAGGAACTATTGGATAAAGGTTTTATTAGCCAAGTTCTTCACCTTGGGGATCACCCGTTTTGTTAGTGGAGAAGAAGGATGGATCGTTGAGAATGGTTGTTGATTACCGTGGATTGAATGAAGTAACAATCAAGAACAAGTACCCACTACCTATGATAAATGATCATTTGATCTTGCAAGAGCCAAAGTGTTTTCCAAGATCGACTTGCGATCGGTACCATCGATTGAAGATTAAGAGCAAGACATACCCAAGACAGCATTTACCACGAGATATGGACGTATGAGTATACCGTTATGTCATTTGGATGACTAACGCAGACCTATTTCATGAACCGATGAACAAAGTGTTTATGGAGTTTTGGATAAGTTAAATCGTGGTGTTCATTGATGACATTTGATTTTCCAAAGAATGAAGAGGAACACAAGGAACATTTGCGATTGGTTTTGGGCGAGGAACACCGGTTGTATGCCAAGTTCAGCAAGTGTGAGTTTTGGCTAAAGGAAGTTGGATTTCTCGGACATGTTATATCCGGAGAAGGGATAGCATTGACCCCATAAAAGTTGAGACCGTAACCAAATGGGAGCACCAGCGACAGTTGGAGAGATTGAGTTTCCTTGGACTCGCGGATACTACGAAGATTCATTGAAATTTCTCAAGGATTGCAAAGCCTATGATGAATTGTTGAAGAAGGAAAACAAATTCATATGGGTGAGGATGTGAGGCAAGTTTGGAGTTGAAGAAAGGATTGGTTACCTCACGGTTTGATATTGCGGATCGGACTAAGGTTATGAGGTGTATTGCGGCGCTTCCGTCGAGGACTTGGAGCCGTGCTTATGCGGGAAGGAAGAGTTGTTTGTTATGCTTCACGACAACTTAAGCCTCATGAGTTGAATTATACCACTCATGATTTGGAGTTAGCAGCCGTTGTGCATGCCTTGAAGGCGTGGAGACATTTTCTCATTGGAAATCATTGTGAGTATATCGGATCACAAGAGTTTGAAGTACATCTTCACGAAGAATTGAATCTCGGACAAAGGAGATGGTTAGAGCTAATCAAGGATTATGATATGAGATTGCATTATCACCCGGAAAGGCTAATGTAAGTGCGAGGCGCATTGGCCGTGAAACCCGTCAATACCCTAATGATGGGAGAATACCCAATGAGTTAGCCGGACCTTGAGAACTATGCTGGAAATAGTTCGAGAGGCTATGTAACATTGGAGATTGATCGACAGCGATGGACAAAATCGGAGAAGCCCAAAAGGCGGATAAGGAAGTTGCCTCTATAAAGGAGAAAATGGGCAAAGGAAAAGCTAAAGGATTTAGTGAGGATGAGCATGATACCCTATGGTTTGAAGGTGTTTATGTGCCCAATGACCCGGAGATCGGGAAGTTGATTTTAAAGAAGCCATGATTCACCCTATTGATTCACCGGAAATACCAAGATGTATTTGGATTTGAAGAATATTTTACGGTGGACGGAATGAAGAAGGATATTGCGGAGTATGTAGCGATTTTCCGGCGTATTGAAAGTAAAGGCGAGCATCGAAGCCCGGGTTATTTACAACCGTTGCCGATACCGAATGGAAGTGGGATAAACTAGGTGGATTTCATCACGGGTTTGCCAAAGACTCGTTCGGGTTATGACTCGATTTGGGTCATAGCCCGTTTGACCAAGGTAGCTCATTTCATTCGAGTCAAGACTACCTATAGCATTGCTAAGTTGGCAAAGATATACATGACCGGTTGTGCTTACCGGAGTTCGAGGAGCATCGTATCGGATAGAGGAACCGGTTTACCTCAAAATTTTGGAACGGTTCCGAAAATTGGGAACCAGACTAGAATTGATAACCTTTCCACCCACAGACCGATGGGAGACCGAGAAAGTCAATCAGATTTTGGAGGACATCTTTGAGTTGTACTAGATTATGGATCTATTTGGGATGATAATTTGCCGTATCAGAATTTTCTTACAACAAATTACCAAACCAGCTTAAAGATGGCACCTTCGAGGCTCGGTATGGAAGAAGGTGCAGGACCGTTGTCATGGGATGGCGGAGATTCGTTGTTTGGACCAGATTTGATTAAAAGTGCGAGAAGGTTAAGTTGATTGAGCAGGCTCAAGATAGCCCGGTCCAGACGGAAAAAAGCTACCGATTCAAAGCGCCAAGCGATTGAGTATGAAGTTGGAGGCAGTATATCTCGGTATCACCGCTTGAGGGTTAAGCGTTTTGGAGTTAAAGGAAAGTTAGCACCCGTTTTTTGGACCATATAAGATTTTCAGCGCCGGGAAGTTGCGTTATAAGTTGGAATTGCCGGAAGGACTGTCGGGAGTTCATGATGTATTCCATATTTCTCGTTGAAGAAATGTCACCCGAGATAGCGGAAGGTACCGTTAAGAACACGGTGCCCTTTGGAAACAACAGTTGAAGGATGACGGACATATGAGGAAAAACCGGTTAAGATTCTCGATTATGCGGTGAGTTACCCAAGCAAGGTTATCAAGTTTTGCAAAGTTCGATGGAGCCACCACGAGGATGAAGCCCACAGGGAAAAGAGGAAGTTTTGAGGACCACCCCACCTATTTTCTAGCCAACCCGAATCTGGGGAGATTCATCTTAAAGGTAGGTTTGTAACATCCCAAATTTTCAATTTGGAATGTTATACATTAGGTCATCATGCATATCATATTTTTCGCATTTTCCGATCCTAGAAAATTTCCACGCCTCAAGGACCCTCGGAGAAGTTGGAAGTTTCATTATTTTCATATTTGGGATTTCTCAAATTTTGAAAATAGGATCATTTATTTATTTAAATTATCTTCATAAAGTTTTTCCTATAAAAATATTTTGAGATGGAATAATATGACTTTCCCAACATTTAGGAAAAATGAAGATATTGTAAATAAATCAAAATTTAATTTAAAATTTATTTTGCTTAGGCAAAATGAGCATTTAAAATTTATGCATGTTTGCCGTTTTAAAGTTCATTTTGTTGGCTCAATTTTAGGAGTGGGAAAATTTGTTTTATTAAATCGGAGTTCATTTGGTATTTTTTTTAATTTGTTTGGTTTAAATTTTAATTTAAAAAAGAAAAAAATGCGCCCCCGGGCCAAGGCCAGCCGGCCCAGCCCGGAGCCAAACCCAGGCGCCCGGCCCACCTCCCTCTCCCTCCCCCGGCCTCTCCCCGCCGCCCCCCGCCCGCCGGGAGTCCCGCCCATCTCCCCCCCCCCAAGCCCCCGGACCCCCCCTTGGCGCCCCCCTCTCTCTCCCCAGGCCGCCGCCGCCCTCACCCCGCGGGCCGCCCCGCCCGCCGTGGGCGCCTTGCCCCGCCCGCCGCCCCTGTCGCGGAACACCCCGCCGCCCCCGCCCTTGCCGCCCCCCTCCACCCAGGGGCCCGGAGCCTGCCCGGCCGGAGCCACCGGGAGCCGCCCGCCCGCCCGTCGTCTGGTTTTCCCTAAAAAAACCGATCCGGTTTTTAAAAAAAAGATTTCGTTTTTAAACCCTAGATGGTTTTATTTTTCGGTTTTCTTATTTATGACGTTCACCGAACCGTTCGTTTCAATAAACGTGTTCGTTGGATTAGTTCTGTTAACGGGTCCGTTATTTAAACCGTTAATCGTTTTCTTTTAATCGGTTTAATCCGTTATTTTTCGATTAGATTTCGATCCGATTTTCAAATCTGTTTTATTTCTTGCTCGTTTATCGGAATCGGTGATTCAAGCGCGAAGTTTAATATGAAACGCCGTTCAAACTAACCTACTTTCACAGAGTTTTGCTCTGTAAAATTTTGACCTAGTTTCAGATTGCAAAACGGTCGTTCTCTCTCGAGTTTCGACTTTCGATGTTTATTTTGATTGAATCTTTTGCAACCGGGGTTCTTAAGTTGAACTTTCGGTTAGATCTTTTATTCGAGATTTCCTGTGCATTAGATGAGTACTTATTGTATGCTTGTTGTTTGTCTGCGTTAGATCACCCAGTCGCCGCTTGTTACTTGAATCTCTAGGTCTCGCGGATCATCGACGAAGGCAAGTAACACTGATCATACTCTTCTCATACCTAGTTTTATGCATTAGATCTATCCTCAAACACTTGCATGTTTAGGATCAAATTAAATTGTGGGTTTGGGAAGTAGATTGAGGTAGTACCTATTACTGTTTACTTATGAAACCTTGGGAGTTACTTCTCGTTTGCTTATTATGCCATGCTATGCTAGTAGGCGTGGATTGGGTGAGTGAATATCCATGCGGATGTGAGATTGTTAATTAATGGTTTATCTAAGGTGGCAACCTAAACACACATCTGGGTGGATTGAGGCACCTGGTTTCCATCAGGACTTACTGTATTTCTTGGACCGCCCCGGGCTCTAAGGGATCATAAGATTATTCAATGGAAACTTCCGTGTGCAGCCACAAGCCAATTATGGGCTCTGGCGTAGTTGACTAAGTCGTCCGAACTCTTACGGGTAGGCTGGTGATGTAGGGGATGTAGGTTGATACGGTCTACCCACATGTAAGGTGCGGGCTTATGAAAGACTATGTCTCGGTCATCCGTTTCTCAAACACCATGTAGTCCGAGAACCAAGCGGAAGCGTCGAGTCTTAATGGGAAAAGTCATAAACCTCTGCGAGTGTATAAACTAATCATGTTAACACCCGGAAGTAACTTTCCATATTTGTAACTCAACTCTTGCCATTTTCGGCATTGATATATGATATTCCCTCCGTGGTTGGGTTTTCTTCTTTTGCTTTTTGTCCATGTTATGCATTTTTTTATCATGTCATCATGTGCATCGCATTTGCATACGTGTTAGTCTCATGATTCGAGCATTTTCCCGTTGTCCGTTTTGCAATCCGGCACTCCTATCTCCCGGCGGTCCCTTTTACGTTTTCCGTGTGCGGGTACTAAACCTTCTCGAAATGGACCGAGGTTTGTCTAGTAGCCTAGGTATACCACCCGTAGACCACCGGTCAAGTTTGTCATTTGGAGCTCGTTTGGTACTCAGCGGTTAACGCACTCTCCAAAGGCCTCTTTTAAGTTGCAGCCCAACACCTCCAAAACAGCCCAATAACCCATCTAAGTCACTCCCATGCTCTCCGTCGTTCGATCACGATCGTGTGGTAAAACTTCACCTCATTTGGACTCTCTAGCTCCCTCTATGCCTATTTAAGCACCTCCCAAAATCCGGATCATCCCCGAAACCTAGCAAATTTCCCCCGCGCGCGGACCGTCGGCGAGGCAGACGCGTCCGCCCGCCGCCCGAAATATGAGGCCCGTGCCACCCGGGCGCCCTCCCCGCCCGGCCGCATGAGGCCGGCCGCCAACACCGGGCCGGCCGCCCGCCAACGCCCGCCACGCCCCCCGCGCCGCCCGCCGCCTCCCCGGCCTCTCGCCGCCTCCGGCCTTCCCGGTCGGCCCGCCCGCCGCCGCCGGGACCAAGCATGCGTCGGCGCGCCTCGCGTCCTCCTCGCCCGGCCTCCCTCGGCCGGCCGCCCGCGCCGAGCCCGGCCCAGCGACCTTCCTCCAACCGCCGCCCGTCGCCCGATCCGACCGATCCGGCCTCGGGCGAACCGTTGACTCTCTTCTCCCCTCCTTTTTCCTAAGTCTTTTGCATCTATTGTAATTTTGTGCAATTTTCAACATGCTATATCTTGCATCCGTAGATCCATTTTGCGTATAATATGTCAAAATGTTCGCCTCGAAGGTAGATCATTTCATTCCATTGCATCATTTTCATTTGAGCTCATCTTGATGCCCGAAATGCTGTTGGAAGAGTGCTATGTGCTGATAGCTTCTGATTTTTATCAGGACTTGCACTTTTATTATTTTGCCATGATTAATATGTGCACCCTATGAATTTGAGCCCTACATGTGTTTTGTAAAATGCCATACCATCTTTCCAGGTGTATGCCATGTATTTTTGTGATCTATGTGGTGACTAGCACAAGCATGCAAAGTGGTGTCCTGATGTTGCTGATTTCAGCCCTGTTTTAGCTGATTTTGATGCCATGTTAACTTGATGATACCGAGAGATCTATGCATATTTTGAGATACTTCAGTAAGGGTGTTTTGTAAAGCATGACTCTCTATCCATCCATGCCTTTGTTTTCAATTATGGGTTGCCATAGCTTGAGTCAATCAGCTCTACTTTTGCTATCAAATGTTTCCTGGCAGATTGTATACATGTTATTCAATTTTGCCTAGCTTGTTATGGTTGATCCATTTATGCTATGTTATTGTTCTTGCCATGTATGTCTTCTATGTCATGTCTTCTTGATGTATGTATGCTTAGTTTTTCATATAAGGCTCTGTAGTAGTGCATTGAGCTTGTAAACATGCCATCTCGTTATCAGTTTTTGACATGCCATGTTGCTGAATCTGTTAACGAGACTTTCAATATTGACATGGGTGTTACTATATTTTTATAGTCCTTTTGGCTTATGGTCAGTAAGGGACTTTTGTTCTAGGCTTTGAGTAGACTCATGCCATGCCATGTTTTGCTATTTTAAGGTCCTGTAGCATGTAGTTTTGTTGCTCTGAACATTGCAACCTGATGCTGTTTTTGCCATATCCAGCCTGATTATTATTGCACTTTTGCCATGCTTGTTTGAAGCTGTTATGATGTGAACTAGCCGTAGCTCAGTGCTCATATTTTGTCGAGCATCATGTGTAGATCACTGCCATGTGCTTTGTTGATACGTTTGGGTGCAGTAGCTTAATTATTTGTTGCTTGCTAAGTGGCATCATGCTGTTAATGGCAGATTTGCGCCATTCTTGTTTTGCTTGCCATTTGCAAACCGTGCATCCGTTTCCGGTGATCTTTATATCGATTTCAACGAAATCATCTCATCTTTCAGTGGCATGCTTGGTTTGCCAAGTAGATGCCTGGTTCATCATTACCTTCGGGCGCACATAAGCATTGCATATCATCATGCATATCATGCCATGTTTTGCATCATGTTGATTGTGCATTGCACCGTGATTTATTGTGGTTCCTTTGTTTGTGTTGTTGCTTTGGGTAGAGTCGGGAGGCGAGTTAGTGACGAGGCCTGTTGAAACGTTTTGAGGATCAAGCTTTCGACAACTCGAGAACATTGCGACAAGATGACCATACCCTCGAAATCACTTCTATCTTTGCTATGCTAGTTGCTCGCTCTTTTGCTATGCCTATGCTCGATGCCTACCACTTGCTATATCATGCCACCCATATTGCCATGTCAGCCCTAACCATCCTTTCCTAGCAAACCGTTGATTGGCTATGTTACCGCTTTGCTCAGCCCTCTTATAGCGTTGCTAGTTGCGAGTGAAGCTGAAGTTTGTTCCTTGTTGGAACATGGAGATGTTGTTCCTCTTTGGAACATTTTACTTGTTGGGGATATCACAATATATATCTGCTATAATTAATACATCTATATATTGGTAAAGGGTGGAAGGCTCGGCCTTATGCACAGTGTTTTGTTCCTCTTTCCACCTAGTTTCCGTCATACGGTGTTATGTTCCTTGATTTTGCGTTCCTTACGGTTGGTGATTTATGGACCCCTTGACAGTTCGCTTTGAATAAGACTCGTCCACAAGGCCCAACTTTGGTTTTACCATTTGCCGCCTAAGCCTTTTCCCCGGGTTTTGCGAGCCGAGGTCATCTTTATTTAACCCCGGGCCAGTTCTCCTCGAGTCTGGTCCAAACCTTCGACCGCCGGTGATCGGGGCAACTTCGGCTGGCTTTCGAGTTTGGACAATCCGGTGTGCCACGAGCGAGATATGTGCAGCTCCTATCGGGTTTGTCGGCACATTCAGGGACTTGCTGGTCTTGTTTTATTCTTTGTCGAAATGTCTTGTAGTCCGAATCCGAGATTGATCGGGTCTTCGGTGAAGGAATATCCCGTTGACCGTGAGAGCTTATAATGGGCTAAGTTGGGACACCCTGCGGGTAATATCTTTGAAAGCCGTGCCATGTTATAGGCAGATGGGAATTTGTTAATGTCGGTTGTAGATAACCCAAAGTTGACCTCAAATAAAATACACATCAACCGTGTGTAACCGTGATGGTCTCTTCTCGGGTCAGGAAGTGAACTGATGTTGGAGTTATGTCGGCGTAAGTAGTTCAGGATCACTTCTTGATCACTACTAGTTTCCGACCGTGCTTTGCTCCTCTTCTCGCTCTCTTTTGCGAAGTAGCCACCATATGCTGAGTCCTGCAGCTCCACTTTACTACTCTGTCCTTCCTATTAGCTTAAATAGTCTTGATCTCATGGGTGTGAGATTGCTGAGTCCCGTGACTCACAGATACTTCAAAACAGTTGCAGGTTCCGATGAGGCGGTGGGTGATTCAGCGAGCTCAAGTGGGAGTTCGGCGAGGCGTGGTCGTTACTATGTGTCTTTCCCGGATGATCGTAGTGGTGCCCAGTTGGGGACGATTGAGGATCGTGTAGCATTTGGGGTATCTTCTTTTATTTTGGTTCCGTGGTCGGACCTTGAGTGTACTGAAGGATGGATGTTTATTTATGTCTTTGTGAAGTGGCGTAAGCCAACTATGTACCTTTCCTTAATTATTACATGGGTTGTGTGAAGATTACCTCACTTGCGACATTGCTTTCAATGCGGTTATGCCTCTAAGTCGTGCCTCGACCGTGGGAGATATAACGCTCAGGCGTTACAAGTTGGTAATGAGCCTTCCCGACTTAAGCCCCCTACTTGATTGTTTCTTGGCGTTGTTGAGTCTAGAATGGAAAATGTTTTGAGTCTTAGGATTATATATATCGGAGTAGGATTCTTTTTACTCCTCGGTCCTTCGTCGCTCGGTGAGGTATCTGCGTAGGTTTTGACTCTTCTCTCCTCAAATTTCACTAAATTTTTTTAGGATCACGTGGGTATCTTGGAATCGTTCCGATGGTTTTTGGCGAGAACATTGTTCTTGGTGCCTCGACATTTAGGGGTTGTGGCGGTGTCCGGGGAGTTGAGCTCCGAGGTGTTGTCGTCACAATTTTATCGTTGCGATTAGGAATACAGTTTTACCGACATCGAAATCTCTTTTGTGCGAGTTGTTGGTGAGATAAACGATAGCCCGATCTTTGTGGCGAGTCGGAATATTGCCATGACTTGCATAACGGATGTTTTTGGGTCGGGTACATGATTTCGAGATTTCTTGGTTATGTGTTGGGATGGATCTGGTGGATCTAGGTATTGTTAGTTTGGGTGATATATTTTGTGTCCTTTCCCCAACACCAGATTGCATAACAGAAAGTTTGGGAGTTTATAGGTGAATTCTAGTAGCTTCGGGATATTCTTTCCGACGGATGTATGATTTGAGATTGGGGTTCAAAGTCTAGTGGTCCGCCCATTCACGTCGATTCTGATGGTCGAGGCGTCTTAAAGAATCCTTGGCTATGCTGATTCGGGGCGTCTTGTTAGTCATTTGACGTCCGCTATCGTCGTGTCCGTGTGGGCCCCACCGAATTTGGGAAATCTCTATCATGTGTTTGTTCGGCTCATTCTAGAAGTCAATCTTTTGTTTTCAGTTGTGATATTGATTTGTTTCTAAGGCAGATGTTCTTTCCATATCCTTATCTAAGTGGCTTCTCACCTTAAAGGGCGTGTGATGATTAACTTGGAATTCATTCGTTCATTCTTGTTGAATGTTTATTGTGAAGACTATATGTTGCAATTTCTATCCGTTGATTCTACTTATCTATTTGTCTATCAAAGGACTAACGGATGTCACCCTCTTGAGGATGGCTCCGTAGCAGCGTCGAATCCGGATCGCAATGATGGGGATCGGTCAACCCTCCACCTCCACCTCCACCTCCGCCTCCGGAGGCACGGCAAGCTATCATGGCAGCCACCAATGCCAATGCTCGGATGATTTTGCAGCTCTTGCAAGAAGCGTCTCGAGGCAAGGCAATCAAGGCAATCAAGGTCAAGGCAACAATCAGCCACACTTTGCTACTCTCGGTCAGTTCCCTAATCGGCGAAGTCTTTCGGTTTACGTGTGAGGCCCGAGCGTGACGATTGGTTCTTGGACATCTGCAAGCA